>JAXIVJ010004701.1:72500-80463 GCA_036785665.1 Chirona hameri | reverse complement strand
ATGTCTGAAAACGAGAATAGCACGATGTAAGGCCAAGGCTCAGTATTAGACTGTTGCAAAATGGACGAAGTTACTCACCCAAAGTTCTACCACTTGGATTCTTGATCCATTGCTCGTCCTGATTTCAAAACAGTTTTTGTTTCAGCTCGTTAAAAATCAAAACCCATATTTTGTTTTGCATTGGAAACTGAGTGCCCTTCCCTCTGTTGTATTCTGTTATACGGGTAGCCCCCCAAAAACGCGCCGAGTTTCGAGGCTTACCAATTTTTGTGGGTAATAGATATGAAGTTGACACCTGGTACGCATACAAAACAATTAATTGTGCGTTAAGCAAAAAAGTTTCATATCAATCGGAAATTTTGTTTCGATGTTATAGGACAATATCTAAACCCTTTTTAAAAAAAACGTTTTTCCCCGTTCTTTTTTATTTCCACGCGTGAACGATCGGACCACTTTCAGCCCTGACCACCGCCAACAAACGCAACTTCCACTGTCCGATACTGGCGCAGATGTGGAGTTGAGATGGAGCTCATCCGCACCAGTATCGGACAGTGAAAGTCGCGTTTGTTGGCGGTGGTCCGGGCTGAAGGTGGTCCGATCGTTCACACGTGGAAAAAGTCAAAAACCCGTTTTTTGAAAGGGTTTAGATAATGTCTTATAACATCGAAACTTAATATCTCATTGACATGAAACTTTTTGCATGACGCAGAATAAATTGTTTTGTATGCGGACTAAGTGTCGCCTTCATATCTATTACCCCCCCCCCCCCCCCCCCAATGGTTTGCCTCGAAACTCGGCGCGTTGTTGGGGGGCTACCCGGATAACAGAATACAACAGAGGGAAGGACACCCAGTTTCCAATGCCAAAAATTAAGGTTTTTATTTTTAACGATGCTGAAATAAAACTGTTTTGAAATAAGGAAGAGCACTGGATCAATAATCCAAGTGGTATAACTTTGGGTGAGTAACTTCGCCCATTTTCAACAGTCTACTCAGTATTGAACTGCTCACAATTAGCGTGTCTTCAACAATGAGTCATTTCTTCATGATGTCGCCAATGTGAATTGGTCACCTGTAGTTAATCGCCGCCACCCATGTGAGGAACAGCATTATCATCCACGCTGGCATCCATTTTTAATAGTCATGCTCCCATCAGGCGTTTTAGAGTTCGCAATCCAAATCACCCCTGTCACATAGGAAACTATTGACCTGATGAACCAGCGTCGAGCAGCCAAATTGAATAACGATCCGTCATACCACTCTTTGAATGCTCTTGCAAAATGTGCAATCCGTAAGGATTGTCGCGAATCAATATCTCATCGCATTGCAAATTCTTCCCCCTACGCGCTCTATCGTCATTTGAAACCCATCATTGCTCCCAAACGCGGCAAACGAGTCGAACCTGAAAAGCTAACATCGGACGAGCTCGATCGCTATTTTACGTCCATTGGAATCGACGCCCGAGACAAGGTGGCAGCCGATTTCAGGCGGTCCGGCCCAGGGGGCTCACTCCGGCACCTTCAGCATTACGCGGGAGGGTCCCATCCAATACCAGCATCTGATTGGTCGTGACGTCAACGGTACATGACTTTGGCCAGCCGGCATGATCAGCGTTTCAAAATCGCATTGGGACCCCCCCCCCCCTCTAACTCGAAAACTAAAAAGGCTAGAGAGACGCAGAAAACGAATTCGCACCACTGAAGGGAATAGGAAAAGAGGAGGGGTCAGGAGACCAACCTGACAGTTTACTGCATAGTATGAAAGATATTAATGATTGAGTGAACGCATGGGGAGAGTCTGGTGAAGGATGTATTGATGTGTTAGTCCCAGTAGGAGATGGTCCTCAGCGTAGCGTTGCACTGGTATGTAGGAAGGCCATTGAATCGGTTTCGGAACTCATTGTGATATTTTGGGGGGGGGGGGAAAGCGTTTGTAAATCATGTAAGAAGGAGCCAGAGGGCCATTGGGTGCCCGCTCACGAGCATGGAACCCCGACCATATTCCACCGGACCGGGAATTCTCTATTAACCCGCGCAATTTAACCCGCGAAACCACCCACCCTAACCGTGCAGCGACCTATGTGCTCGCCGATCCCCCACCCTAACCGTGCAGCGACCTATGTGCTCGCCGATCCCCCACCCTAACCGTGCAGCGACCTATGTGCTCGCCGATCCCCCACCCTAACCGTGCAGGCGACCTATGTGCTCGCCGATCCCCCACCCTAACCGTGCAGCGACCTATGTGCTCGCCGATCCCCCAACCCTAACCGTGCAGCGACCTATGTGCTCGCCGATCCCCCACCCTAACCGTGCAGCGACCTATGTGCTCGCCGATCCCCCACCCTAACCGTGCAGCGACCTATGTGCTCGCCGATCCCCCACCCTAACCGTGCAGCGACCTATGTGCTCGCCGATCCCCCACCCTAACCGTGCAGCGACCTATGTGCTCGCCGATCCCCCACCCTAACCGTGCAGCGACCTATGTGCTCGCCGATCCCCCACCCTAACCGTGCAGCGACCTATGTGCTCGCCGATCCCCCACCCTAACCGTGCAGCGACCTATGTGCTCGCCGATCCCCCACCCTAACCGTGCAGCGACCTATGTGCTCGCCGATCCCCCACCCTAACCCGTGCAGCGACCTATGTGCTCGCCGATCCCCCACCCTAACCGTGCAGCGACCTATGTGCTCGCCGATCCCCCACCCTACCGTGCAGCGACCTATGTGCTCGCCGATCCCCCACCCTAACCGTGCAGCGACCTATGTGCTCGCCGATCCCCCACCCTAACCGTGCAGCGACCTATGTGCTCGCCGATCCCCCACCCTAACCGTGCAGCGACCTATGTGCTCGCTGATACCCCACCCTAACCGTGCAGCGACCTATGTGCTCGCCGATCCCCCACCCTAACCGTGCAGCGACCTATGTGCTCGCCGATCCCCCACCCTAACCGTCCAGCGACCTATGTGCTCGCAGATCCCCCACCCTAACCGTGCAGCGACCCCACCCCTAACCTACCCCACCCTAACCGTGCAGCGACCTATGTGCTCGCCGATCCCCCACCCTAACCGTGCAGCGACCTATGTGCTCGCCGATCCCCCACCCTAACCGTGCAGTGACCTATGTGCTCGCCGATCCCCCACCCTAACCGTGCAGCGACCTATGTGCTCGCCGATCCCCCACCCTAACCATGCAGCGACCTATGTGCTCGCCGATCCCCCACCCTAACCGTGCAGCGACCTATGTGCTCGCCGATCCCCCACCCTAACCGTGCAGCGACCTATGTGCTCGCCGATCCCCCACCCTAACCGTGCAGCGACCTATGTGCTCGCCGATCCCCCACCCTAACCGTGCAGCGACCCCACCCTAACCGTGCAGCGACCTATGTGCTCGCCGATCCCCCACCCTAACCGTGCAGCGACCTATGTGCTCGCCGATACCCCACCCTAACCGTGCAGCGACCTATGTGCTCGCCGATCCCCCACCCTAACCGTGCAGCGACCTATGTGCTCGCCGATCCCCCACCCTAACCGTGCAGCGACCTATGTGCTCGCCGATTCCCCACCCTAACCGTGCAGCGACCTATGTGCTCGCCGATCCCCCACCCTAACCGTGCAGCGACCTATGTGCTCGCCGATCCCCCACCCTAACCGTGCAGGCGACCTATGTGCTCGCCGATACCCCACCCTAACCGTGCAGCGACCTATGTGCTCGCCGATCCCCCACCCTAACCGTGCAGCGACCTATGTGCTCGCCGATCCCCCACCCTAACCGTGCAGCGACCTATGTGCTCACCGATCCCCCACCCTAACCGTGCAGCGACCTATGTGCTCGCCGATCCCCCACCCTAACCGTGCAGCGACCTATGTGCTCGCCGATGATTGACCTGCCTCTAAAACAAAAATGTATGTACGGGTCAGATGCGAATCCAACATTGCAATCATGGAAACGGACGCATACGACAAAATTGCTCTAAGAATTTAGTATTACCTCGAGAACACGGGGTTGTAACGTTCTGAAATTATCATAGTTCGATTCCTGAGTTCATGAAAGCAAAATTTTGGAAATATTGCAGATTGTTGCAAATGTTGCAAAAGGCTCTCCTTATTGCAAGTGAAGCCAAAGCGCCCAGAAATTGATGCCATTCCATTCAGCGGCACGAAATTAAACAGAAAAAGTGGTACCAAATGCTAGAAGAAATTGTTGCAGAAAGGTTGCATGTTGCAAGACGAGATTGCGCAGGAAAACCCCTTACACTACCACATGTGGGCGTGCTTGATGCCGGTGCCAACTCATTTATGCGCGGTGGCGGTGGCGGTGCCGGTTCCTGTTTTGGGACTTGTCTTTTGCATCTCTACAACTGAATAACTGTTGGTCTATCACTTTACACCAACACAATTATAATATTTTAAAACGTACGCAAAGCTTAAAGGGATTATACGTTTTTTCCCCAGAATAATTGAGTTACATAGTAAAACGTACTTGTAAAGGTGGTAGAAGTCCCACGGTAGACACATTTTTTTCTGGAAATTACCTCTTCTGCACGTAAGGACATTCCAAAGTGCGCGGTGATGCCACCGCGTATTTTCTGCAGGACCGGCTGAGGCAGAGCCAGTCATCTCTTTTATGCTAATAAAAACACCTCACTTATGGCATATTTCCGGTAAAATAAACAATATTTGAAAGAAAATAAACTTGTTTTGTTCCAACGACAGCAGCAGTTACCTAGTTTTCCCATAACATTTTATATTTTTCATGAATTTTCATTCCAAAAAACTAATACGCCACCACCAAATTCTCGTAAGGCCAGAGATAAGAAAACCACAAAAACACGAAGCCTCAACGAACAGTGTGTAGTAATACAAAGTCCCGTCAGTTTTGAATTGCATAATAATTTTGTGATCCAGTGTAGGACTTGCAGATAATTCAAAACTCTAAAATTGATCTTAAGATAAAGTGGTGGACAGTAGTGCCGATCAAGTACTCGTTATCTGATACTAGTCTCGAAAAACGCCCAAGTTTTAACGCTGATAATTGCTGAAATAATGTACTAAATGAGCATTGAGGTCCCTGTTATATATCTTAAACGTGTTCAAAGCTCATACAACTGCAAAAGAGTGCATTTACTTGCAGGACGGAAACCCGTATAATCCCTTTAAGCGGCGTGCATCTGCTTTCGGCAGGCAACTCACTTTCCGGTCGCGACATTACTCACTTTCCGGTCGCGACATTACTCACTTTCCGGTCGCGACATTACTCACTTTCCGGTCGCGACATTACTCACTTTCCGGTCGCGACATTACTCACTTTCCGGTCGCGACATTACTCACTTTCCGGTCGCGACATTACTCACTTTCCGGTCGCGACATTACTCACTTTCCGGTCGCGACATTACTCACTTTCCGGTCGCGACATTACTCACTTTCCGGTCGCGACATTACTCACTTTCCGGTCGCGACATTACTCACTTTCCGGTCGCGACATTACTCACTTTCCGGTCGCGACATTACTCACTTTCCGGTCGCGACATTACTCACTTTCCGGTCGCGACATTACTCACTTTCCGGTCGCGACATTACTCACTTTCCGGTCGCGACATTACTCACTTTCCGGTCGCGACATTACTCACTTTCCGGTCGCGACATTACTCACTTTCCGGTCGCGACATTACTCACTTTCCGGTCGCGACATTACTCACTTTCCGGTCGCGACATTACTCACTTTCCGGTCGCGACATTACTCACTTTCCGGTCGCGACATTACTCACTTTCCGGTCGCGACATTACTCACTTTCCGGTCGCGACATTACTCACTTTCCGGTCGCGACATTACTCACTTTCCGGTCGCGACATTACTCACTTTCCGGTCGCGACATTACTCACTTTCCGGTCGCGACATTACTCACTTTCCGGTCGCGACATTACTCACTTTCCGGTCGCGACATTACTCACTTTCCGGTCGCGACATTACTCACTTTCCGGTCGCGACATTACTCACTTTCCGGTCGCGACATTACTCACTTTCCGGTCGCGACATTACTCACTTTCCGGTCGCGACATTGCTCGTTAGCCCTTTCTCAATTTACAGAACATTGTCTAGACTCAACGTACGCTTTACAGCAAGACAAACACACTCGTCCACATCTATCAAGACCTCGGTAAAGAACGCAAAACGTCAAATGCACGGTAACAGGTTCGACACTGCTCAACTTTCCAAGGTCACGTTTCGTCTGTAGATATGTGCCTCACATGTACGAAAAACGTATGTTTGAATTTCCGGTGTCTATTGCGGTTATATAAAACGATAGCCAAACGGTCGCCAGGGTGTCTCCCGGTTGAGGCACGTTTTGGGTCCGTCTGTGAATTTTATGTTTGCAATACGTTCAGTCAGTTCAGTCAGTTCAGTCAGTTCATTCAGTTCAGTTCAGTGGGAATCAGCAACCGGGCCTGATCCGTGCAGAACGATCTATAATTCTAGTTCATCGGCAGAATTGATTATCAGAAGTTAATATGCCACCAAAGAGGCGTACAATTTTGTATATTTAAGTTTGTTGTGAGTGGGTACCTATATATTTTCGGAAATAATACAGTTTTGAAGGAAATTGCCACTATGACAGCGATATCCGCGCGTTGCTAATATGCTGATGTAGCCCTTTTGATGCCTGACAAAGAAATCATCAAGAGGCTTCATATAGGTCTCACGTTCGTTCGCTGTAACGCACTTACCGAATTTAATGTACACTGATGTCGTTTATATTTTCAAATTAATGCGTTAAAAGTGTTTGCTTCTGTCCACCTCATGAAGCTCAGTGGGTAGAGAGCCGGGATGGAACTAACCTTGGCAATGTAAAGGCAAGTTGAGATCATCTTCGGACTAATCGTAGAAGATCTATCCAGTCATAATTGTGCAAAGTTAGCAAGACCACCCAGCTGACTTGTCTCCAGTCCCAGCTGACTGGCTGCTGGTCGCCGCCGGCAGCTGCTGCTGCTGCTGGTGCTGGTGCTGCTGGCGATGGTGATCCACCTGGTCAGCACGTGCGGCCGGAGCGGTGCGGAGGAAACGGAGCCGGAGAAGGAGCCGCGGCGTCCTCTGGAGGTCTGGCGGAGCCGCGGCCAGTGCCCGCCGCCAGCCTCGTGTCCTGCGGGGCCGCACCCTCTGCTGGTCATCTCTCTGGACGGCTTCAGATCCGAGTACGCCTCCCGCGGCATCACGCCCATGTTACAGGACATGCTGGACTGCGGCGTAACGACGCCCTACGTCCGCACCGCCTTCCCCAGCAAAACCTTCTCCAACCACTACAGCATCGTTACGGTAAGCATGTACCGCAGCCACTACAGCGCTGACATGGTGACCATATATCAGTCACTACTGTCACGGCGAGCAGTTTGCCGTTTTGTTGACATTTGTTGTGAGCTAGTATTATTCGATCACTTATTACTACTTCTATCTGCCCAGGCTAATTGATTCGATTTATAGAACTCGTCACGTGTAATGGATGTGTGCATAATTCACAAGACAGCAAATATATCTCGGGCTTTGGTCAATAAAGATTCGTATACACATAATTAACATGTCAATTATTCATCCGCTTGGTATTCGCCATGGCGAGCTTCGGTGTCCTGTTTTGGTACGTCAATTCCGTCAGAGAGATTATGAGGAACCTGCTTGGCAAAGCCTCGTATCGGACGCGCTCCAGACATGGATGTACCTATATCTGGTTGTCACTACAGCCGTCTATTGAATATACCACAGTCAGAAGGGCATTAGGACCCTGCGGGAGTTATATCCTTCCTCTTCTATCTGAACAACACACGCGCCCGCTGATTCGCAAATCATTTCACGTCCACCGTTTTCTGGAGCTAAAAACTGTGACCTGATATGTTCGTGTTTCCACTGTGACTTCCCAGGGGATGTATCCGGAGTCACACGGCGTCGTTGGAAATAGTATGTACGACCCGGAGCTTCCGG
>JAXIVJ010004701.1:0-67500 GCA_036785665.1 Chirona hameri | reverse complement strand
AATTGCGCACACTTTAAAAAACTCGGGTCATCCCAGGTCAGGTCACCAGACCAGGTCAAGTGACTCCGCCTCCAATTTTTTTGCAGTTGTGCCAAAGCCAGAGTTTCCCACCGATCAGTTTGACACTTACAGGATGTTTACTGCATGAGAGAGAAGGAAGTAATGAGAACATTTGGCACTACTTACACTCTATTTGCTATTACAATTCAACATGTGCAGACAAGAGCGAACTGGACTCGTCAAAGAAGTGTCTGTCTCTACCTTGTCATGCTATTATTGGCTAACTCGTACGCGCCTGACCCCAACCTGACCTCGCCGCTCGCCTGACCCCAACCCCAGCCGGCAGCCCCCTGAACTAAGATGACGGGCAAGCTGACACTCCAGTGAATTCCCAGTCGGCCAGGCTTTGTGGGACGTGCGACAGCAGCGTCCGCTGGGACACGAGAGGATGCTGCTGCAATGTGTGTGGACAGTGGTATCATGCAAACTGCCAAAGCATGGACTCAGACAGTTCCCAAGCTAGCACGTGGTGCTGCGCCATTTGTGACCACCATAACAGCCAGACCGTGTTCAACTTTCTTGAAATTGATGACTCTCTACACGACTTGTCCGATTCGTGCTCCACACCATCGAGGTCTTTCATGCATCGACCACTGCATGCCTCGACTCCATTGCGCTCGAGCCAGCAGAACAGATGGAAACACCGCCCACTTCGCTTCCTGAACATAAACTTTCAATCTGCTTCTGGAAAAAAGGCTGAAATTCTCCATTCGCTGGACTAAGCCTGATATAATAGCAGCTACTGAAACCTGGCTTGACCACACTCAATCTAATTCTGAAATTCTGCCGGATGACTTTAAAGTGTATCGAAAAGATAGAAACAGGCACGGAGGTGGGGTTCTGGTAGCCGTACGAAAGACTTTGGATAGCCATGAAGTGATCGAATTGCAAGAAGACTGCGATATTATCTGGGCCAAAGTGAAGTTGGGAGGACGAAGGTCACTTTGTCTGTTCTTACTATCGTCCTAATGTGGCAGATGCGGTAAGTCTGGATCGATTCAATGACTCACTATCGCGAACCGCTGCGATCAACAACGCTGATATCTTGATTGGAGGTGATATGAACTTCCCGAGCTGGAACGGGAGAGAGATGAAATTAAAGCCCGACCCCGTTCATCCACGGTTGCATAATTACTTCATAGACATGCTGAGGGAACAAGCGCCAAGCGCCAAGAACAAGTGCCAAACGCAAACAAGTGCCAAGGATGATCCCACTGTACAAGAAGGCAAACTGGGACGAATTGAGGGGAGTCGCTACCAGTCTGCTCGGCAGAATGGAACCGCTGAAGGATACCGCCGGTGTGCAAAAACTATGGACACTGTTTAAGGACACCCTCTCCGAAGCCATCACCAGTTTCATCCCTCACAAACTGGCACGCACCAAGGATAGTAAGCTGTGGATCTCCCATGAACTCCGCCAACTCATTCACAAAAGAAATCGTGTTTACAAGAAAATGCGTAAACGCGGAACCAAGGAACTCAGAAACGTCCACAAACAACTGCGGAGGGATGTTCAGCGACGTTTACGGCATGCCTACTGGGAGTATGTTAGCTTAATATTTAATGATGCTGATCAACCAGAGGGAACGACAAGTAAACGCTTTTGGACATACATCAAACATCTGAAGACATCCAATATTGGAGTTGCGCCCTTGAAAGACGATGGACACCTGACATCAAACGCAAAACGGCAAGCCGAAATACTCAACCAGCAATTTCAATCAGTATTCACAGAAGACAAGACATACATCAGAGAAGAATTTCGGCAAAAATGTGTCATTCTCTCAAACGGATTTCCAACCATCAGCGACATCACTGTCAGTGTTCAAGGAGTGAAGAAACTGCACGAAAACCTCAATCCCACCAAGGCAGCTGGACCAGATAATATAAGCACTCGTGTCTTGAAAGAATTAGCAAACGAACTGGCTCCTGTCCTCACCTCACGAATTAACCACTGGATAGCCGACTTCCTTCGGGGACGACGCCAGGCGGTTGAAGTGAATGGTGACCGTTCTGCCTCCATTAATGTGAAGTCCGGTGTGCCCCAGGGAAGTGTTTTAGCCCCCTGCTTATTCCTTATGTACATCAACGACCTGCCGGAGAGTTTGCAGGCCCGCACACGGCTGTTCGCAGACGACACACCCGCATACAATGTCGTGTCGTGCGCGGATGATCAGAAATGCCTACAATACGTCTTGGATAAGCTGGCCGCGTGGGAGACCAAGTGGAACATGGAGTTCCACCCAAAGAAGTGCACACTTCTCCCCGTGACACGCAATAGTGAGACACTTGGAAGCAGGTATGTGCTGCATGGACATACCTTGGATAAGGTCAGCAATGCCAAGTACCTCGGAGTTACGATGAACACGGACCTAACCTGGACAAATCACATAGACAACATCTGCTCGAAGGCGAACAGAGCATTGGGATTCCTCAAGCGAAATTTGAAGATTAGCTCAAGGAAAATCAAGGAAGTTGCGTATAAGACGTACGTTAGACCTGTTCTGGAGTATGCATGCACCGTTTGGGACCCATATACACAACAACGCATCAGCAAAATAGAGTCAATTCAGCGCAGGGCCGCACGTTTTTTTTCTTCGTTTTTTTTCTTTTTTCTTTTTTCTTTTCTTTCTAGGTATTTATATATTTTCCTCCATGTTTACTAAACACACTGTCGCCATCCAGTACTACACACACTGTCGCCTAACCGCACAAGCCCTACATACAAATACAAATCGTAATCGTAAAAACATAAACATAATATAATCATGATACATTCTGCGTATCGAGACCGTAACACGAGACCCCCGCCCGCGCCGCCTCGCATTACGTCGCGGCCACACAGCTTCGCGAAGCGGCGCCCCTCGCCACCGGCCGGGCGTGTGCGCCGTCGACCAGTGGGTCGGCGCTCCGCACGCCCGACCGGCCGACCGGCCCCGCAGCGGATGCTGGGGCCGGTCCCGGGTTGGTTGGCCCGGGTGGGTTAAGGGCGGGGGTGGTTCCGGGATAGCCCGGTCTTATCAAAGGTGATCAGCAGCGGCGGCCCCGGCGAAGACGGCGACGGCAAAGGCGACGGCGGCGGCGGCGGCGCGAAGCCGCAGCACAACACGGCGGCCGGAAAAAGCGGCAGTATCGAACCCCATCGCACATAGCTCCGCAACGACGGAAACCTAACCGGCGAACGCGTGCGCGGGTCCGGGCCCGGGTCCAGTTCCGAGTGTTCGAGCGACGCTCAAGAGATGTTCGAGTAATGTACGTGTGCGTGTGCGTGTGCGTGTGCGTGTGCGTGTGTGTCCGTGGGTGTGCGTGGGTGTGCGTGGGTGTGTACATGCCGTTTCTCTTTATAATAAGTTGGTTTTACCTCCTTACGCATTCGCTTCAAAGTGTGGTACCAGTACAATTCGTTATTGTTTTAAGTCGTTAGAATACTAGTCAGCTAAGTGAATATGCTTTAAAAGTCCCCATTTCTTTTCAAATATATAAAGTTTGTTATCTAATCTGGCTGCGGTGTGTTCTATCTCTGCTTCATATTTAAGTTTGTTTTTTAAATGAATAATGTTTGGCATACTTTCTTTGCGTCGTGCATCATAAATTACCAGCTTTGCCAAAGTGATAATGAGGCCTTCAATTGCACTCACGTTGGATAGAAAGAACCAAGCCTCAATATTTATTCTTAAGTTAATTTTATACCGTGCCATTATGTCTGATGTCACGTTATTTATGAACAACCGAACTGTTGTACAATGCCAGAACATGTGCGACAAGGTTTCTGGCTCTCGTTGACAAAATGTGCATCTATCGTCGTCTTTGACGTTAATGATTTTCAGAAATCTGTTAGTCGTGAGAATTCGGTTTACTAGTTTGTAATGGAACATTCTTATGCGTGTTGAATGTGTAACTTTTATCACGTTTACAAAACTGTTAGCTCCGAAACACCCTACGTCCCTTATCCATTTCTGCTCCTGGCGTGTGTTTGTTTGGTCAAGTTCGTTCAGTCTGCATTTCAATGCTATCTCATAAGCAAAACGGGCAAACTTTTGGTGGTTCATGACGACATTTATTCGTAAAGGTATTATAGGCCTTGCCACTTTGTGTGATGCTATTTCCTTCACACTGTCCGGTAAACTTCTAAGTAAGCTTGTGTAACATAGAAAAGTCATGTTTATTCCAAACTTAGCTCTAATTGTTTCTCTTGTACTAACATGACCAGTGCGTTCGTCGATTAAATCTGCCAAAAACCGTAAGCCTCTTCTTCTCCAATCCTTAACAACCGTGCAATTGAATTTCGTGTAATCCGAGAACCACAAACTCTCCGATAGTATGTCTGGTATATCGGGCTTATACTCTTGACTGAAACGGCTAAAAGCATCTAACACATCCTGCCAAAATGGATTACCTATTTTGGAGCGAATTTTGTGTAGTTGTTTACTTCCAAATTGTAGAACACTATCAATGTTTGGCAATTCATTTGCTGCTAATTGTGCCCACTCTGCATTGGAAGTCTTCAGTCTCTTAAGCCATGTTAGTTTCATACTCCTTACGAATGCATGTATGTCTATCATGTTTAATCCACCTGATTCAACATTTTGTATCACTTTGGCCCGCTTAATGGGATCTCTTTTTCCCCCCCAAAGAAACGAAAACAAAATACGTTCGATTTGCTTGAGTTCCGGCTGGGTTGGATTTGGCAGTGCTGTAAGCATGTGTACCAGTTTAGAAATAAGCAATGACTTGATAACTGTAATCTTCCCTAGAGGAGTAAGATTTCTTCTGCGCCACTGTGCTATTTCCTTTTGTATCTGTACAATTTTTGGTGCAATGTTTGTTTGTGTTATTCTATGATTATTATCCGAGAAAGTTATACCCAGTATCTTGATCTGCTTAACCCACTTGACATTAAAGTTTTCAGCGCTGCATTGAGTCTGTTGCTCTCGAGTCCCAATAGGGAGACAGACGGCTTTTTCAATGTTCAGGTTGAGACCAGAAAAACTAGAGAATGTGCTTAATTCCAATAATGCTTCTTGTACGCAAGTTGACGAATTGTTTAGGAACAGAACCGTGTCATCGGCGTATTGTGATATTTTTACTTCATGATTTTCAGATAGACGAATACCGGTGAGGCTGTGTGTTTACTTTATTTGGTTGGCAAGTATATTAACAGTCAGGTTGAACAGATACCCTGATGCTGGGTCTCCCTGTCGTATCCCGCAATTAAGAAATATTTTATTGCCCAAGTGACCATTTAATATTATCCTTGAAAAGTTTGCATTATTAAAGTATATTGTTCTTACCAAATTTCTGAAAAGGGATCCAAAATTATAGCCCTTAAGAACTCTAGAAACAAAGTCCCACGATAAGGAATCAAACGCCGCCTCAAAATCAGCTGACATAATCACCCCTGTTCCGTTATTCTTTGAAACATTGTTAATTACGTCAAAAATTAATCTCGTGTTTTCTCCAATGTATCGGCCTTTAATGTAAGCCGTCTGGCATGGGTCGATCAATTTTGTCATTACCCGCTGTAGTCTGGCAGCAATCGCCGCTGATATAATTTTGAAGTCAGTATTTAAGAGTGTGATTGGGCGCCACGCTTTTATGTTATCTGGAGGTTTTCCGGCTTTTGGAATCATTGTAATGATACCTTCTCTATGTGATATTGTCATTGTATTTGATCGAGAACATAATGAATGCTTTATACAAAAAAGGCCCTAATCGACTCCAAAAGTATTGTAGTGTCGTGTGTCAGTGTGTGCGCCGTGTGCCTGCCCGGGACGGCTACTTCCCCTGTCGGTATGCGTGGCGGGCGGATGGGACCGGCCCGCCGCGCCGGCCGGCGCTCCGGCTCTATTGTCCGTTGGGCGGCGGGGAGGGCGACGCCGGCCGGGGGTGCGAAGGGGCCTGACCGGCCCGGCGGCGTTCCGGCTATTTGTGCGCCGGTCACCCCTGTGTGGGATGGCTCTGGTAGGAGAGAGACGTGTCAGGAGCGTCGCCGCGTGTGGTCGTGTCGCTGGCAATACACGAGCTCACTACAAGCTATTTCGGCACGATGCCCAAATCGAGAGCAACCGCGAGCAGTGCAAGTGGTGTGACGCCTGCGATGGCCCAGTCCGGTGTGACCAGACACGTGAGCTTCGACTCTCGGTTAATTCCAGAGTTCGATGGGGACAAGGACATTGTGGAGTGGTACACTCGCGCCGAGGTGCTGTGCAAGCACCATGGAGTGGACCTGGCCAGTGTGTTGCCTGCACGGCTCACCGGCGGCGCATTCGCTGTCTGGCTGCAGATCCCAGAGTCGGTGCGTGACTCGGCTGATGCCGTACGTGACGCGTTGTATGACGCGTTCGCCATGGATCCACTGGCCGCGTACGACGCCTACTCGACACGCCGTCTGCAGCCCGGCGAGTCGGCCGATGTGTACCTGGCAGCGCTGCGTCAGCTAGCTACGCTGTACGGCGGCGTGCCCGACAAAGCTCTCGCCTGTGCATTCATCGCCGGTCTACCGGACACGGTCCGAAGCACAATTCGGGCCGGCACCCGTGCGGAAGCTCTGGACCTGGCGAGCATCCTCGCACGAGCGCGGGCCGTGCTGAGCGATGAGCGCGGCTCGGTGGCAGCCGCCATGACTCGCAAGCCGGCGGCTCGGAAAGTGACACGTCTGTCAACGCGCTGCTGGGAATGTGGCAAGATCGGCCACATCGCAAGGCTCTGCCCAAACGCCCAGGAGGCCGCGCCAGCGCGAGCGCCGTCTCCCAGCCAGTAGCGCGCTCACTTCCCGTCGTCAAGCTCAGCGTCGATCGGCGTGAGTGCCGTGCACTGGTGGACACAGGGTGCACGGACACGCTGATTTATGCGGGCTGCTGTCGAAGCTGGAAGCCAAGGACGGTGAACATGACGACCGTGAACGGCGGGACGCTGCGCTGCAGTGGCACTGGTGACGTCACGGTATCTCACCGGGGCAGGCAAGTGACGCTCACAGTGCTGGTTGTGCCCGACCGGCCGCTGGGCATGGACATGGTGCTGGGAATGTCGGGCATCACAGCCCTGGGCGGCATCAGTCTGACGACGCCGACAGATGTGCAGTTCTGTGCGGCAGCGGCTGGCGTGCGCAGCCAGGATGTGACCGTGGACGCTGCCGACTTCACAGCCCGGTTTGAAGCCGACAGTGGCGAGTGGACAGTGGTGTGGAAGTGGGCGGAGGGCGGCGGCCCTGGTCGTCTGCATAATCACGTCACTCAGTACGCTGTGCCGGAGGCTGTGCAGTCGGCGTATGCTGAGGAGCTGGACCTCTGGATCCGTGAAGGATGGCTGCGGCCCTATGACGAGCGGGCTGACGGCCCGGCTCGTGGCCTGATCCCGCTGATGGCGGTGGTGCAGCCGAATCAGGGAAAAGTGCGTCCTGTGCTGGATTATCGGGAGCTGAACGGTCACATCGACGCCCACACAGCGGACGCGGACGTCTGTGCGGAACAGCTCCGCCGCTGGCGGCGGCACGGCTCCCGCATCGCGGTAATGGATTTGCGTAAGGCATATCTGCAGCTCCGACTGGACCGGCGGCTCTGGCCGTATCAGACAGTAGTGGTGCACGGGCGGCGGTACTGTCTGACACGCCTCGGCTTCGGCCTGAACGTCGCTCCGCTCATCATGAAGGCTGTGGTGCGGGCGACCCTGGAGCAGGACGAGGCAGTCAGCCGGGGAGTGGTGCCCTACGTGGACGACCTTCTGGTGGACGAAGATGTCGTCAGCGCAGAGCGAGTGGTGGAACACTTCGCTCGGTATGGACTGGCCTGCAAGCCGCCACAGCGCGCGGCTGACGGAGCGCGCCTGCTGGGGCTTCGCGTGAAGGCGCGTGAGGGAGAGCTGCAGTGGTGCCGCGACAATCCTGTCGGCGCGCCTCCAGAGACGCTAACACGCAGGGCGGTGTTTGCATGGTGTGGCCAGCTGGTCTCCCACCTTCCAGTGGCGGGATGGCTGCGGCCGGCAGCAGCGTGGCTGAAGCGGCGGGTCAATGCTCTCACGCAAGGCTGGGATGACCCCACAGCAGATCCGGAGCTACGCGTGCAGGTCAGCCATGTCGCTGAGCGAGTGGCCTGTGCCGACCCAGCACGCGGACCCTGGAGGCTGAGAGGTGGAAAACTGGTGGTTTGGACAGACGCCAGCAGTTTAGCCTCCGGGGTTATTCTGGAGGATCAGGAAGGGGGTGTTGTAGAGGACGCGAGCTGGCTGCGACCGGAGTCTAAAGCGGCCATGCACATCAACATGGCTGAGTTGGACGCAGCGCTCAGTGGTATCAACCTGGCGATCGCCTGGGAGATCAGAGAAATCGATCTCCGCACCGATTCTGCCACCGTCCGGAAGTGGATCGGTGACGCCCTGAGCGGTCGCTCGCGTCTCAGAACAAAAGCCCACGGGGAGATGCTGATCCGTCGGCGAGTAGATGTCATTCGTGAGCTGGTGAAAGAATTTCAGCTCAAAATGACAGTCACGCTGGTGAAGTCAGAGCAGAACCCGGCGGACGTACTCACCCGCGTGCCGAAGGAGTGGCTGCGGGCCGGCAGATCAGAGGAGCCCCCGACAGTGGCCGTGGCGGCGGCAGCGGACCGGCGAGCGGATATCGACGCAGCTCGAATTCGCTCAGTGCACGAGAGCACCGGCCATCAAGGCATCAGACGCACGCTGTGGTACCTGAAGCGGGACGGTGACATGTGGGCTACCAAGCCAGCTGTGCGCGCTGTTATACAGCAGTGTGACGTGTGTCAGTCAATCGACCCAGCGCCGACTCTCTGGCGACACGGGTCGCTGAGCGTGCCGCTGACGTGGGAGCGCTTGGCTGTCGATGTGACCCACTACCGCTGTCAATCCTATCTGACCGTGATAGATTGTGGTCCGTCCCGCTACGGGATATGGCGGCTGCTGCGCCGGTCTGACGCGGTAGAAGTCACGAGCCAGCTCGAAGCCATCTTCCTGGACCGCGGAGCGCCAGCAGAACTGCTCCTGGACAATGCAACAGAGTTCCGGGGCCGCGGCATGGCAGCATTCGCAGCAAGATGGGGAATCACGCTACGGTTCAGAGCGGTGCACAAGGCAGGAGGCAATGGCATCGTCGAGCGTCACCACCGCACTATCAAAGTGATGGCAGCCCGCCAGGGATGCACTATCGGCGAATCGGTGCATCGCTACAACATGACGGCCCGGGACGGCCAGAGCTCTGAGAGTGCGCCCGCCGCTGGTTTGTTCCAGCGTGTGGGCCGCGACCTGCCAGCAGTCACCGCCGAACGGGACGGCACCAGGCCACCACCCGAGCTGCGACTAGAGGATCATGATGCAGGCTTCCGGGTCGGCGATCCAGTGTGGATGCGACGCCGTGGACCTACGACACGCTGCACTGATGTGTCACGGACGGGAACTGTCACACGCCTTGTGTCAGACCAGCTGGTAGAGGTGGACGGTGTTCCATGGCACGTCCGATGCCTGCGGCGCCGGCGCGGATCGGGCCAGGAGGCGGTGGACTCCACTGACGAGGACGACGACGACGACCCGGCTCTCGTATTCGGCGCTCCCCGCGGCGCCGGAGAGCTGCAAGCAGCAGGTCCCGAGCAGGCGAGACCACCCTCGCTGCCCGTCCCAGACGCGGACCCGGTCCGGCCAGCCCCGGGACAGCCGCCTGACTTGTCAGTGGGCTTTCCGACGGAACACGGACGCGGTGTGCGAGCGAGACAGCCACCAGACCGGTATGGCCTGGTCCTGCCCAGCGACTGTATATAGTCATGTTATGCCAAAGTGCGTTGTGTATTTTATGTGTGTGAGTGGAGCGCTTGCGAGAGTTGTATGATTGTTGTTTTTTTAGAAACAGGGGGTAATGTAGTGTCGTGTGTCAGTGTGTGCGCCGTGTGCCTGCCCGGGACGGCTACTTCCCCTGTCGGTATGCGTGGCGGGCGGATGGGACCGGCCCGCCGCGCCGGCCGGCGCTCCGGCTCTATTGTCCGTTGGGCGGCGGGGAGGGCGACGCCGGCCGGGGGTGCGAAGGGGCCTGACCGGCCCGGCGGCGTTCCGGCTATTTGTGCGCCGGTCACCCCTGTGTGGGATGGCTCTGGTAGGAGAGAGACGTGTCAGGAGCGTCGCCGCGTGTGGTCGTGTCGCTGGCAATACACGAGCTCACTACAAGTATTTAAAGAAGTTTGATGTATAGCCGTTAGAACCAGGAGATTTCCCTTTTTTCATTTTGTTCAATGCTTCCGTTAACTCTTCGTATGACAGTAGCTGCTCGAAGGTAATACGTTCATGGTCACTTAAATGTGTTAATATATGTCTATCGATAAATGTATCAGCTGATGGTGGCATGGTATGCTCTTTGTTGTATTTGTTTGATAAGTTGTTTGAAAGTGCATCCAGTATTGAACATGTTCGAGTGAGGATCTGCTCACCAGTTTTTATTACTGTTACTGATTTTCTTAAAGCATTTCGCTTTTCTAGACCAAGGAAATATTTAGATGACCGTTCTCCTTCCTCATGCCACCTGGTCCTAGATCGCACTATAAGCCCTGTGATTAGGGGCTTTCTTAAGTTCTCAAGCTCTTCCTGGTAATTTTTCAAACGGAAAGCATTCTCTTCCGTTCTTGCTTCGCAAAACTGTGAATGAGCCTTAGCTATTCGTGTCCCGAGTTCTTTTTCTTTTTCTTTAGTGCGTTTTGCTTTCCGTTTGGAAAATGTAATGGTTTCCCCACGGATCATCATCAATAATGTTTCATAAAATAAATCATGGTTTATTTGGAATTGAATATCTTTAAAATTATCTTCGTCCAGCAAAAAACTTTGAGTGTACACACCCATTTTCCCAAAACTCGCTTGGGTGGACATTTTTACTTCTGCGCTTTGGGTGGACTCGTTAGGAATCATAGCTATGACGTCAGGCCTGTGCTCACATGAACAGCAAAAGGACACCTTTACACCACCAGTTCCTCGAGAGAAACGGGCCCATAGCTTACCTAAGAGAAGCGATGTAAATTTGGTATCAATTTACGTTTGTATGGACTCAGAAGAAACAATATTGGTTTTGGTGGACGCTGAAATTTTTCCGGTTTGCGTGGACTCCGACGTTTGAGGATACATTATCGTTTTGGGTGGACAAGTGAAGGAATTTTTCTCAGTTTGTATGGACCCGGGAAAGTTGGGCGGATTTACCGCCAAGGTTGAACTTTCAACTTGTATGGCCATTATTTTCAATGGGAAGTTGCAGGTTTGAGTGGACGATCCACGACCTTGCCAATGCACCCGAACTCTGGATTTGGCGCCATTATTTAAAAAAACGCGCGAAGCACAAGGCGAAAAATGTTGTTTCGGGGGACACATTAGGTTCAAAACTTTGGTATGGATGGACGCTGAAATACTTCCTGAACCCGTGTCTATCAAATATTCTGAGCGAGATCGGAGGCAGCCGCCAAGGCGAAACAACGAGCGTTTCAAGATGATTTTTTACGGAGGACAAATATACATTTTGCGAAGATACGGTATTATGGCATGGTGCTGTGGTGGTAGTCATAATGAACTGACAAGCAAATCCTCCGGCACGAGGTATACCTACCTGCTAAGCTCGCTTGGAGACTCCCAGCGGCTGGTAGCCCGGGCTGGAGGAGTGGCACACTGGGCGGCTTGGGGTCACTATGGTAGTGTCACGCAATACGCCTCTCTATCTATAAATGGAAGAGTTTTGGTGTGGATGCCGCGAAACTTTCGGCTCGAGTTGCATGTCAGTGCACAAAGCTACCTATGTTTTAAAACGTTAATTCGGGGGACACAGGCGTAGGAACGGCGAGGGCCAGGGGGGCCATGTCCCCCTCACTTTTCGGCCGAAAAAATAAATCCTTAATTTCTCTCCATAGATAAACATAGACCGGCAAACGATTTACCAGGGCGAGAGGAGCCTAAATCTGCAAAGAAAATTGGCATAGGGGGAGGGGGGGCTCCACGCAAGGCGAGATCAAAGTTTCAGTGGCCACCTCACTTTTCGTGACATTCCTACGTCCCTGGGGGATACATATACAATATTGCGGAATGCATGGACGGTGGAACACCACCCGAGCATAATCAACTTCATAAGGACTTCGCCCCCCCCCCCAAACTTACTGACCACCCAGCTCCCTCCTGACCAGTGGCCACCCACCCAGCGCCCTCCTGACCAGTGCCCAGTGCCCTTCTGACCTCTGTGCCATCGGCCCTGCTGACCACCAGGCGCCCTCTTGTTCACATGTCACCCTCCTAACCATCCGGCGCCCTCAGACTGTACAGCGCCCTCCTGACTTTGTTCGGTTATTGGGGTTTAGGGCACGACGACTACACAAAGGTCATTATGCGCCCATAACGTCTGCGCCCTCCTGACTGCTCAGCACTCAACTGCTTAACGAACCTTTCACAACCCAGCACCCTTCCGACTGCAAAGAGCTCTCCTGAGTGCTCAGCGTCCTTTAACAACCCAGCGCCCTTCTTACCACACAGCACCCTCCTGACCACCCAGTGCCCTTCTCGTCGTCCGTTGCCCTCCTGAATATTCAGCTACCTTATGACCACGCTACGCAATCTTAAATGTTCAACGCCCTTCTGGTCGCTCCGCGCTCACCTCACAGCTCAACTTTCCCCTCACCACTCAGAGCCCTCCTGACCACCCAGTGCCCACCTAACCCTGCTGCCAAGCCCAGCAAGTGTGTTGAAGCCGTCAGTCGGTATACAGTGACGGTTGATGGAGGGGGATGGGGCGCCGACTCCTACTGCTTCCGCCCCTGGCCCTGAGGAGGTACTGGGACCGCTGAGCAGTGGCAGCTGCTGGAGGACACCGGCTCCCGGCGTCCCGCTGCTGGTGCTGGGGCCGCCGACCAGTGGCGGCTGCTGGAGGACACCAGCTCCCGCTGCTGGGTGCTGGGGCCGGACACCGGCTCCCGCTGCTGGTGCTGTGACCGCCGACCAGTGGCGGCTGCTGGAGGACACCGGCTCCCGCTGCTGGGTGCTGGGGCCGGACACCGGCTCCCGCTGCTGGTGCTGTGACCGCCGACCAGTGGCGGCTGCTGGAGGACACCAGCTCCCGCTGCTGGGTGCTGGGGCCGGACACCGGCTCCCGCTGCTGGTGCTGGGGCCGCCGACCAGTGGCGGCTGCTGGAGGACACCAGCTCCCGCTGCTGGGTGCTGGGGCCGGACACCGGCTCCCGCTGCTGGTGCTGTGACCGCCGACCAGTGGCGGCTGCTGGAGGACACCGGCTCCCGCTGCTGGGTGCTGGGGCCGGACACCGGCTCCCGCTGCTGGTGCTGGGGCCGCCGACCAGTGGCGGCTGCTGGAGGACACCGGCTCCCGCTGCTGGGTGCTGGGGCCGGACACCGGCTCCCGCTGCTGGTGCTGG
The DNA here is from genome assembly GCA_036785665.1 of Chirona hameri. NCBI lineage: Eukaryota > Metazoa > Arthropoda > Thecostraca > Balanomorpha > Balanidae > Chirona > Chirona hameri. Next base: position 54,058 of record JAXIVJ010004701.1, on the reverse strand, counting down.
GGCCGCCGACCAGTGGCGGCTGCTGAAGGACACCAGCTCCCGCTGCTGGGTGCTGGGGCCGGACACCGGCTCCCGCTGCTGGTGCTGTGACCGCCGACCAGTGGCGGCTGCTGGAGGACACCGGCTCCCGCTGCTGGGTGCTGTGGCCGCCGACCAGTGGCGGCTGCTGGAGGACACCAGCTACATGGAGACAGCTCCACGAGCTGTGGAAGCAGCTCGTGGAGCTGTCTCCATGTATTGCTATGAAACGGGAAGTTTCTCGGGATCGATAAAACGAAAAAAAACACGAAATGATAAAGCGAAAAACGCATGTCGTGGAGCCAGGCCAGGCCAGGCGTTGTCATTGCGAATCTGTTCATGACTACCTTGAATAGCATGGTAGCGTCTGTACCTCTCGTCCTCGTGTGTAATACCCCTCGATTCTAAAAAAGGTTTATTCAAAATTGCGCTGTCTTCCAGGATCACCATCTCTCATCTGACGTGACAGTTAAGCCATAAAGTCCAGTTCTACCAGTTCTGACGCCATACACAAACACAGGGCTGTGTTTGCGCTCTAACGCAACCACCACACTTGGTGCTCTGTCACGGCACTTCTTCTACGGCACTAAGAAGTGCCGTGACAGGCATCCAGATTCTCCCCAAGTCTCGCCTCCGTGGACCGCAGAACATTTGCCACCTTGGCAAGTTCGACGGTGCTATCTTGCAAACGGTAATGCTTTCGGTGAACCTTTAAGTCATGACCGAGGTGTGATGCCAGTTGGTCCATTTCGGTGTCGTTGAGGTTCATTACTTGAGCCACTGTGGCCAAGTACTTCCGCATACTTGTTGAAGTGATGTGGCCCACGCCGGCTCTCTCGCACGCCCGTTTCAATGCATACCATGCATTGATGTGGCTCCCCCTTGGAGATCTTCCGAACAAAAATCCGCCTTCTGCGTCAAGTCCCACAAAGGACCGAGACGCCACCAATGTGTCGATGGCCTCTTTCTCCTCCGGCGGCAAGAGGACAGGGACGGTCCTGTCCCGTTTGCCACTCGTCTTGATTAGTGTCATCACCCCCAAGAGCTTTTTTTCCTCTTCATTTAACGATTGGACCACTGTTTCATTCTGCGTGTGATCTACCCTGTTCGTGTAGTCTGTCAACTTGATCTTCACAGCTTCACCACCTCTGCGCTTGTTGAATACCATGAGAGACAGCGCGGTGCTCTCTACCAGCTTGTTGTAGTTTTTCCGGGTGTCTTGTTCGTCACAGGACTGCAGTTTCGCCGTATCCGTCTTAACTTCGTTTTTCAGGAGTTCTGAAAGCAGCTTCATGTCCTGCGTAGATGGTACGCCGTCGTTTTTCTTCTGCCTTCGTGTGTTTGCCGTGTGGTGCGAGGCTCTGTTGACCCGATCACCCCATTCCATCTGGTGAAGCCGTTGAAACCCGGCCAGTATCTTCTGATGGTCATCATCACCACTCTTGATAGCACTGCTCAGCAGCACATGAATCACTTTGCCAAGGGCCTGGCCTATTACTCTGGGAACCGAAGGTATCTTGAAGCCTGGCCGTCCATCAGTTTCTTCATAGCCACCCAGCTTTTGGCTTATTTCGACGATCATGTCGAAGCGAGCAGGACAGCACAGTTCTCGCATAGACATCTCCCCCCGCTCCATCTCCTTTGCCATCATCAGGACCTTCGCAAGCAGCTTGAGGCGGTTTTTCAGAACTTTGCTTTGATTCGGTGTTTTGCCTTTAGTCTTCATTGTGTACCGAACATAGTCCAACAGTGTCGGGTCGGACATGACAGCATCGCGTACGTTTTTGTCCCTTATCTCTTCCACAAGCTTGGGGATGGTCTCATCGTCTTCAACCTGTAGCAGCAGAGTTTCGGCTTCCGCCATGATTGTTCTCACCGGCTTCCCATTCCTCTCAAGACAGTTCTCGCCATGCTTGTAGAGGTCGCTTTTCAACATGAACGCCTTGCACGAGGGACACGGCAAGAAGCTTGAGATCGGGATCCCGGTTCTTGAAGGCCTCCTCCGAAGCAGAAGCTCGCCGTGGCACGCCTCTAGCACACGCATGTTGTGGTCATAATTACCCTCATTCAAAAGTTTCAAGAACTTGGCGTGCTGCTCAGGTTTTGTTGAAGCCGATGCCTCCCGAACTCGTGATTCAGAAGCATGCACAGTTTGAAGATGTCGTTTCATCTTTTGTTTAATGATTTTTCGGCAATACAGGCAGCTGTTGATGGTGTCATAACGCTTCCGTTTTGGCGCCGTTCGATAAGTCACTCCCAAGCGCAGTCCAGGCAGCAGTGACCTGAAATGACACAGAAATGCAAATAGTATGACGATCCGTATGCTAATGCACACTTTGTCCGTCCATCGGTCTACTAGTTTGTCAGAACAAATCAGCTCACAAAGTTCAACGCAGTCCATCCTACAGTCTAATCCAGCTTTGCCTTGTCGAAAGTCCAGTCTACTGTCCAAAAAACACAATGCAGTTGAAAGTAAAGTTTAGTCCAGATAACTGATCGATTCATTCCACAGTCCAGTCCATTTTATTATAAGCCCACGGCCCAGAACTACGATGTGTCCCTCACCAGTGTAATCCAGAACTGCTGCGAGTCCTTATAGGGGGAGGAGATTGATGCAAGCCCCTCTGCCGAGTGGCCCGTAATTGAGCTATCGCTTCGCTTTAAAAAAGGAGCACCTTGCTTGTGGCAATAGCAAGCTATTGATACCTGAGGTAAAGGTAATGAGTTTATTGGCGGCTACTGAGTTCAAGTCAATCACCTGAAAACCACCAATTTCCATTTTTATAGATATGACTTTTAAATAAACTCGAGCCGTGAACATGGTCTGTAAAAAGTGTTACCGAGACATTTCAGGTATCAATTGAACTTTCTCCCGTTCAATGGTAAAAAGGCTATCTCAGGTCACGACCTTGGTTGAGCCGCAATGATTCATTACCTAGTTTCAACCATGGCTGTGCTTGACTCATGACTCATTAACTCAACTCTGACTCAAATGAGCCGAGTCAAAGTTGAGTCAGTCAATACAATTTTGAGATTGAGTTGTGTCAGAGTAGTCAGTCAGGAAAACTTCGAGATTGAGTTGAGTCATCCTGCCGATTATTGAGTCAACTTGAGTCTAATCATTCTTTTGAGTTAATTATATAATGCAGTGACTTGAAAGTAGCAGTTTTCAGGATTGGGCAGATTGAACATGGCGTCCATGGCTTTGTATGGAAAGAATTGCATTGTTCCGACCGCCCCCTCCCCCACCCCCGGTTAACAAATTGAAGTGATGTTGAGTCAAAAAGAATTCACTCATTGTTGAGTCAATGCTGAGTCGACTTAAGGAACTTTCAGTGCCTCATTGAGTCAGAGTTGAGTCAGTCAAGGAAATTTATAAATTGAGTTGGGTCAGAGTTGAGTCAGAGTCCTACAGAAATGAGTCAGAGTCGAGTCAGTCGGTAACATTTGAGTCGAGCACAACCCTGGTTTCAAATCATATTTATGTAAAATAAGGGTCATGAAGAATGAACCAGTGTTCCAAAACACCCTAGAGTGCACTGTAAGTCGAAAACGTCATCTGAGGTTACAAGAGGTCAATGACCTCGGCTCATCTTTGGAAGGTCGTGACATGAGTGTATACTATAAAAGACACATAGTTACACCTGTTCATGTACTTATACACGACAAACACGAGAATTGCTGCGAGTTATATGCAGCCATATGTCACGGAACGTCATTTGCACTTGACAAGACCTCGGGCTAAATGTCAGGGATCATTAGGGTACGCTTTTTAATTTGCAGATTAGGCGTCAGATTAATAATGGAGTGTTCCCAAAATTACGCTGTGATAGGCAGATAAATACGCGGGTTCGTCCCGAAAACCGCTGGGGTTGCCAACTTCACACTGGCGAGAGACATACCAGCAATAATTTTGTAATGACCTATTGAGTTCATAGCGTAGTCAAGAGCACGGCTCAGTCGACTTCACAGCACAAATTATAAACCACTAAAAACACATTGCAAGCCATAAACCAGTCAAGAACACAGTAGACCAATCGTTCGGAACAGAGCAGTCCAGTCGAATAGTTCGGAACAGACCAGTCCAATATATCAGTCCAGAACACACCAGATCGGTCGTCCACAACAGATACAATCAAATGTGTACCAGACCACAGTAAAAAAGTACACTACATACCAAAGTGCAGTAAAGACCACTATCAAAGCGAAATTTAACCAAGTTTACAATAGAGGCCACAGTCGTGTCCAGTCTGGTACAAAGCAACGCGTAGTCCAATAACCAGTTACAATAGCGCCAGTCCAAGTCACCATCAACCGGATCGGACAAGCTGGAGCATTGCACGACACATCGAAAAATCAACAGGTCATTTTTACACCAGACCATTTATTTTGATGAAACCATGTCAATAGGGTTCTCTTGTGGTGACCATCTAGCATTTTCACCATCTGAAGCCGATAGTGACAATGCCAGACCCCTGTAACCAACGTTCCGGATATACAGCTTCGGAAATTTCCGAGGGTCCACTGTGCAGAGCAATTTTTAAAGAACTATAGCTCCTAAACCAACAGAAACACGTTCAACTAATTATCGCTTTTGACATCAATGCACCTGTGAACAGCTTGGCTATATCCGTTTTGTATAATTTTATTTTGACTATGAAGTTATAATTATCAAACGTTATTGGCAAAAAGCGTCCGTGACCTCATATGGTCTGACATGACCCTGAGGGGAGGTCATTGGGCCTAAACTGCACCTTGATCAAGAGTGGCCTAATATAAGAGGATCTTGAGAGAATTGGAATGATTTCTTTCGTACTTTCGGAATAAAGGACATTATAATATTCTCCCATTGCCTTATAATGGGGAGGTCGTAAAAATTGACCTGACCTCAGGACATCAATCTATATTAAAATTCCGAGATATGCTTGTAAATACTGATGGCCTCGTTCAATCTTTGAAGTTTCATATTGATCCCATCAAAACTGTAGCCATGGCACAATCGCAAACATTTTCGTAGGAAAGGTCACTTGACTTGATCTGGTGACCTGACGTGAGATGACCCGGGGACAAATTTTCGGGAAAGGTGCGGAAAGGGTATCGAATGTTTGCCAAAAAGGCGGCGCCGTCTTTCCGCTATCCTCGAGGGAGGAGCCTAAACGTCCCCCCCCCCCGCCAAGGGTTAAAATATAAAATTGATGTCATAAAAAAAACACAAAAAAATAGCAATCTGAGATAGACAAGTTGCCGACCGGTTCATTGATGTCAATAATGATACATGGGTTAAACGGTTTCCACTGTTAGTTAAAGAGCTACGGTCTTAAATGGTCTGGTGTCAAGAGTTTGTTGATTTGTCGACGAATGCCCAAGTATAAAACAATTGAAAACTCACAGTTCCTCCGACACGCAGGAAGGCGGTACTAGCGAGTCCCGATCACCGGAGTCCGGGTCGCCAGACGATGCAGGGAATGAGGACACCTGCACTGGTTCCTCTGTCTCGGTCGCGCTCATACTAAGACGAGGAGAACAGCACGTCAAAAATGGACGGTGCAAAATCGAAATATCAAGGTACGAGTAGGCATACATTGCACACAAAAGCTAACGGGCGCCTATCTGGAGCGGAAAGTTTAATCCCCTCGCCAATTTTCGCCAGAGCGTGAAAATGACAACGGATATCGACGCGATACTTGCAATACCTTACACACAAAACCAGTCCAAAGCAGGCCACTACATACCACACCTCAGTCCAGTCAAGACCACAATTGACAAAAAGTAAATCCCGTTTACAGTACAATCCACAGTCGCGTCCACAGTCCAGTACAAAACGATACATAATCCAAAAACCGAGCACGATTACCCGGCCCGAATCTCCATTAATTATGCAGAACATGGTATTTTCGGCTTATAGGATAGAAAATAAATGAAAACTCACAGTTCCTTCGACACGCAGGAAGGCTGTACTCCTGGCCAGTCCGGATCACCGGAGTCCGGGTCGCCAGGCGATGCAGGAAATGAAGGCGCCTGCACTGGTTCCTCTGTCTCGGTCGCGCTCATACTAAGACGAGGAGAACAGCACGTCAAAAATGGACGGTGCAACATCGAACTATGGCGATAACGCTTGATTCACACCTGAATAGGATGGTGGTCGAATCGTAAGCGGATGGGATGAAATGTAATAGCGTAGTATTCTGTTGCCAGATCACGCTGCTACCAGATCCCACCTGTTTCCATATACCATTAGCATTATCCGCTTACCATCCCATAACAATCTGATCACCATCCCGTCCCGGTGTGAATCGCGCTTAAGCCTCTATAAGTTGAACATCTGTTCAACTAATTATCTGTCCACAAACACACACAAAAAAGGCAACCCTTCTTTTATAAGGCAGGGCTTCTTCTTTCTTCCAACCACGAGCATCAATAAATGTTCATCAAACTCGTACCTTGTCTGAGGAGGCGTGCGACGTGGACTGGGTTCGGCTGGCCAGTCATCCCCGGACGAAGAAGACAGAGACGACCCCGGGCGCCAAGATTCGGCCGATTCAACACTGGTAAGACATAATAAAACGTTAGGAATTATTTGGCTCGTAAGGTTGCTTGTAAGGTTGCTTAATCAACCTTACTAGTCAGGCTTATTAAGACTACAGCAGCTTCGCTTTCATCTGACGGCTAGCGGGAAACCATGTGCGCCACACCCACGGCATTTGTCGAAGTTACATAAATGCTGGTCAGATGCACCCTATTGGGGGAGGGGGGAGGGAGGGTGAACAGAAGAGGTGGCTGTCAGCTCAGGGCGTGACGACGTTTCATCAGATACTGTCAGCTCAATGACGTCTAGAAAAGAGGTAATATCCATTGCATTTCAACTCTGTGTAATGACCTCTTGACCTGCGATGACCGTTTGACCTTGGGCAAAGACAACTGTCAATTTAGACCTGGAATGTGTCGAAGCGCAGTCTACAGACAAAACTTGCTCGGAGTCGACTGATAAATACCAGAATCTTCCCCTAAAACGACGGGGTGGCGACCGAAGTAAATGACATTCTCTACAAATCGCTTAACTCAGATTTTCGAAAGTTTTGGTTTTTGATCCCCAAAATTAGAGATAAAAAATCTGTAAAAATGACCACATAACCACCACATAACAACCACATAACAAATGGCCACAATTTCGAAAATAAACAAAAGCGGGATATTTGTCAGAGAACCATCTATGAGCAACCACCATGTCAAATTTGAACTCAATATCTTTATTCTTGACCCCCAAATAACTCGTAATAAATGTTCCATTTTATGACATCATTTTTAATTGCAATTTTTGCCGTTTCTAGACCAAGTACGCAACAACAAATGACACCAATGGATTTCTGAGACAAAACTGGTCCATAATCAAGTGTCTTTTTTAACACATTGTGCATTTCAAAATTTGAACTTTTTGACCTGACCTTCATTTTAAATGAAGTAAGATGACAAAAAGACCGTCACCATCGAGTGCTACGTCCGAAATAATCCATAAAACACACGTGTCACACGGCTTTCATATTACTTTTGCATATAGTGACTCCTACTCTAGCAATAGTAGGATTGGAGGTGTTTCGGCTGAGTTTGGGCGCGCTGCTATCGATAGTCTGGTCTCTGCAGCCAATAATTCGAAAACACATGACCTTTTAAAACGAAAACACAACGTATTAACTTTTTAAGAAAATGAAAAGTGTGCTTTAGAATGGTCTCATTGAGAGCTTTCGATTACCGCCTCGCGCGTCTCGCTACGGCTAGTGGTTCGAGATTTAGGCGGGGGTCAGAATCTGCCCCATCCCCCCGTTCAGCTGAATACTCCAGCAGGGCGCGGATTAATTGGACAGCACCCTAGATGTGTTTTAGGACCCCCGTCCCGTAGGTGCATGGTGAGTCGGCGGCTGAGTGACGTTGTGTGACGGATGTAGTATACGTAACGGGTAGCACAGTACCCGGTAGAACACTTAAAAAAACGGTATACTACGTTGGTCTGCTGTAGTGTCGTTATGTTTTTCTGGTAGTTAAGCATGACGATGTTCGTGGTGTCTTTATAGTACATTTTGAGATATATGTAGTGGTCCAGCTGTGCTGGACTTAATTTTTTCGTGACGATGTCACGGATTACATGTTCCGTTCTTTCTCCATGCTGGTGTGAGGATGTTCCTGTAATATATGTCAATGTTATTGGGTCTCCTGCATGTGAAATCAAATTATTTACATCAATGTCAGGAGAGAAACAAACCATTCAACTTTTCGGGTTGTGCAAATATATGCCTTCTAGCGGAATCATCTTACATTTCCTCGCCGATGTCCTCGCTGATGACTGACGGTTGCACCACCGACTCTTGGTGACTGTCAGGCTGTGTCTGAGTAGGCGCCGTCTGTGCTCCGGCTGCCTCGGCAAACGCTGCCGGGCTCACCGACTCCGTCATACGCCTGCAGAAACAGATTGGACTAAATCAGACAACACACGTAACACGCAAAAGACACACGCACGCACGCACGCACGCACGCACGAACGCAATAGTTATTGACAACAAACCGTTTATGATCAATCAATAGTTATTGGCAACAAACCGTTTATGACGTCATATGACCTCGCGTGACCTCGTACGAGTCACCGGTCAAATATTGCACCTGGGTCATCAAGAGTGGCCTATGATACGATGATACTGTAATAATTGAACTGTTCTAATTCGTATGTTGGAAATAGAAAGCATTTTAATATTTCCCCATTGACTTATAATGGAGAGGTCACGTGATTGACCTGACCTTAGGTAACCGAAATACAAAATCGAGATAAACGTTTTGTAGGTACCGATGAGGTTATGGAATCCTGAAAGTTTCATATCTACCGTACTCAAAAACTGTGACCGTGGCACGACCTCAAACGTTTTTGGAGGTGGTGTCACTTGACCTGACCTGATATGACCTGGGGTAACATTTTTCACACAATATGCGGAATTGATGTCCAAATAGCTTTGCAATTTTTTTCGCCGTTTTTACGCTATCGGCGAAAAACATGAGGGGTCAATTTGACCCCCCACCAGGGCGAGGGTTAAATCGCACGCCGGGTTATTGATGATGATAATGTCAGATAACCAAGCAATGATACTAAAAACGTGTAAACAATTCAACGTGGAAATCAGCCGTAACCTTTGCAGAACGATTGCTGTGACCATTGTGATGCACCGAAATCTTCACCAATCACCGACGTCTTATGACGGGTCGTTTTGGAAGACTTTAGAAGATAAAATACAATATTGCACTCATCCAAATGCAAAACGAATAGTCAAGTGAAAATCAGCGTGTCTCATTCGTCCGGTTTAATGCGGTTTAATAATTTAACGAAATATCAAAATAGACGTGCAACCAGTCAATTGTTTAGATCGATGGGGGATTTATCGGGTGATCCTGATAGAACATATACAAATGAACACGTGTACAATATGTTAAGTCAATATGTCAATTCTTATGGAAGTTATGGTCTTTTGTGTTACCTCGTATTGCTTGTCCTGATTTGTCGTCCGCACCCCGTAGACTGATTGTAATCGCTTATATAGACTTTGATTAAGTTTCGATATTAATGACATAATTTGTAGACTCGAATATTGATTTTGAGCCACTAATACGAACAGAATCAAAACTTTGATAAATGAGAACATATAGTTCATTAGTATCGAATGAAAATGTGCTACATGTGAAATATGAAGGTGCATCTGGCGTCGACTTGTGCGTTGACTGTATGGGTAGCACTTACTCTTGTATGTCGGCACCTGAAGGACTCGCTGATTCTGCATCACTACTATATGACCACGGGATATCGTGCAAATTCAGCCACTCTTCGACACCACTGAAAATGAGAAAACGATGATTCAATCAAAGCGATTTTCAAATGTAAATGCTACAACAGTAACATTTCAGATATTTATGGATCTCGAGTGGGATAAAGCACAGATGCGACTAATCGTATTTCGCGATTTATTGATTTATTCTTCATTATCGCATCTACTGACAGGCGAAGTCGTTTAGATAAAACAATAAATACACTATATAATACACATTACACACATATCACTACATAAATCACATGAGTATCAGGTATCACATTACCACACAACCTAATAGCTACAAACTTAAACTACAGAGTTAAAATATACTTTATCACCTTGGCTCTAAAAACGGCAAAACTGTCGTAAAAGATGTCTACGTTAAAAGCACTGCCCATAAAGGCGTTCATGACTCTCGGGATTCTGCAGAACATCCCAGAGTCAACAGTCCTCACTCGAGCCCGAGGCACGGTAAAAAGCGAGGCGGTGCGGGTCGATCGAGGTGGCACGTGTAGGGGAATCGACTCGAGCGAGACCGGAGTCCACTTTCTCCCGAATGATATTCCTAAAAAAGCAGGTCATGTTGCATTCTACGAGATGCAAGTGATGACATTTTAAAATGAATCAGAAGGCTACCGTAAGAGAGGGGAAATCAGCCTTTCCGGAGGATGTATGAGAGATCAGCCAGATGAGGAACTTGGGATATCGGTCAAAGGAAATGACACCGTTAGAGTATACAAGCTAGATGATTAGCTTCGCTCTTCTATTATAGATCTTCGTTAACACGCTCACTGCCGAGGATTCATTTCCGTCCCCTCTGTTTTTTTTTGTCATAGCGAAAAGCGAAACATGTATCGCAGTCAAATTGTGCACAGCTACTGGCCCAGGGTTGGCAGGTGGTGGCAAAAAGTGTGTTTTTGCCACTGGTTTTAACCGGTTAAAGGAAATAGTTCACCTTCAACATGGGGTTTTGAACTGAGATAGCAGTTTTGTAGCCCGTGTTCGAAAAACCCTGTCTGCAAATTGTGTCGGCTGAAAAGACTCCAGCCGAATATATTCGATTTTTAGGCGGAGGAATGCGGGGCTTATAGAAGAATGTTAGGAATGCGGGTCTTATAGAAGAATGTGGACCCTGGATCGAGGCTTCTAGTCCGTCAATCACCATGCACGTAGCGTTCATCATAGTTCGAGCGTGTTCTACTTTAAATCTGATTGGCTGAGACATTGTTTTCATCCGCGTGATGGGAGGAGCCAGATTCAATACGCATGCATATAGTTTTGATGAAATTGATAATTTGCGACCTTGTGTTCAAAATTGACATGTTTGGTGTCCATTTCTGGGAAGATGAAAAGAAATTGTAATGCAGTATTTAATAAAACATGCTATCACAAGTTTTCCGAAGGTGAACTATTTCCTTTAAAACCGGCTGGCAAAAAAAAACCTGGTGGTAAAAAGTGGCAAAAATACAAATGAGACAAACCCTCACGTTGTTTGTTCTCTGTATCAATCTAAATATACAGCAACATATTGCAGACCATTTTAGTGATTTTTTTTTGTAGGATCAAAATAGCGAAGTGTTGTAACTTGTAAGCCAGGCGAGCTAATGACAGTCAATCTAATAACAGACATTGTCAATCCATACCGTGCATTGGTTCCACTTCCCATCAGCTTAGTTTGGGTTGAAGAGTGACCTGTTTACTATGGTACCAAGTGAAGCTTAGTTGCTGAGCCCTCGAACATCTGCTGGAGCACCCCCGAGACACCGAGGACCCGATCATCACATGCACGACTCCAGATCGGCGCTAGCTGCCTCCGTGAGGGGCCTGTGGCGCAGCACTCCCTGCAAGGAGCAGAGGTCTGGCATCGCCTCCTCGCTATCTCCGCCTAGGGCCGGCCGGTCACCCTGCAGTGGGTCCCTTCACACTGCGGGATCTTCGGGAACGACGCGACCGACGCGCTGGCGAGTGAGGTGGCAGCCATGGCGCAGGATGAAGCCCCGCTCGACATGACTACCATCTACCGAGCGACGACCCAGCTGGTCAGAGAGGGCGGCCAGAGAGAGACCAGGCTACTCTGGCGGCGCCCGGTCGGCAACGGGCTGGTACAGGGAGTTGATGGGCATTAAATATCCACGCCGATCACCAACATGGACAGGACAACAGCGATGGACGTGCACCAGATGCGGACTGGCCGTTGGAGCGGCTCGGCCCAGTTCCTGCACGAGATCGGCCGCAACCCGTCCCCCAACTGCCACCAGTGTCGAGACTGCGAGGCCGCCAGGTGCCCACTGTGCGGCGAGGTGGCCGACACACAAGGCACATTCTGCTGACCTGCGCGGGGGCTGATTGTTGGACTAAGGCTTCGCGCTTTCGGCGCTCAGCCATCGTCTGAATGAACACTCACCTTCTAGCATCTGCATCATCTTCCTCCCGGCACATCGGCAGAACTTTCGCCGCCGCAGGCCCTGGGAAAAGGAATAAAGACAATAAACTGACTGAATAGCCATCAAACTATATCGTCGATTTCATCGGACGTTACATCCTATACAAATTGCGTTTGAAATCGCCATACAATGGAAGGAACATAAGCAATCACATTATTATAGCTTCGGTGGAATATTAGTATATTGTTAAATTGGGAGCCGTAGGATTTGAAGACTGATAGTCTTTAGAATGGTCCTTCGTTTTGGACGTTTGGTAACCGAGCATAGCATTGCTGAACTACCTCCTGAACATCGATCGCTAATGCCTATAGCTTAATCAATGAGTAATTGACTCAGTGATAAATAGAACTGACGATCATGAGAACATGGGAGTGAACCTACAACTAAGCAGAAATGCACTTACGATTGACATGTGAATTTCACATCCGTAAATACACACTCAAATAAAAATGCTCAAATGACAAATAAAGTCTACATGAATATCAGCAATATATTATGCATTCAGATTGTTACAAATATAAGTCAAGTGTGCTGGATATTTACTCATTAGGCGCCACTAAAATGCGTCCAACATACGTACTCGGTTTGGGCGTTTCTGTCAGGGGCCGTTGGCGATGGACACCCAAAGGTGGCGTCCGCATCTCTTCCTCTTCTGTGAACATCCAGGAGTTATCAATCAGAACACATGCAAGTTTATTGCGAAACCATAGCTCATCTAAATATACTCTATCAATCGTGAGCTTTAGATAAAGCGAATGCGAGACCCATTGGACTACTATTGTGTTAATATCGCCAGCACGTTTACGAATTGTGCATTATAACCCGCCTGTGCGTGTGCCGCCATATGGCCTGCGATGATCTAGTTGATCCGAGGTAATTTTTGGATTGGACTTTGCAAAATTCAATAGATACGAAATAGATCCGATATGATACGATATGAAACAGAAACCGTTTAGCCCTAAATGCCCTTTTGGCCTGTTATGACTTTTCAGCCTTAGCTATAGCTATTGAACCGAGCTGAAGTGGGAAGATAAGATTGATTTGATTTTATAACACTCAACCCACGTTTTCTTTTTATAGTTCAATATGTAGTTTCACATCAACAACAACAAAGTTCCAAATCGAACGATCTGACATTTAAAGACCTTCGATGACCTAAATATTGTGTTAATGTTGAAATGAGCCGAAAGATGACGGAAAAGTTTCGATTTGAAAAATTCAAATGAAATAATCAACACCTGCCGCCCCCACCATGACGGTGCAATCATGTGGTCCAGCACTGACTTGTGGCGGTTGAAGTTATCCAGCATCCGAGAAGCAATTTCCTGAGCAGTTTTGCTGCTCTGGCTAAGACAGTTCCCAACCAATTGTTATTAAACCATAATGTGGTAATTTTTATGTCAGGTATCACATCTAAAAATTGCAGATGAGTGTCGAAATGAGTGTCGAAATGTGGTCAACTGCTATACATCCAGCTTACAACTGGTTCGGTGGTAAAAATATTCACCCTACTTTAGCCGCGACCCCAGAAGGCAGTGCACAACAGAACATACCACATTAACTCCCAGATATGATCCAAGTAGTTATCTCCCCATACCTTGACGGATAATGCGCGGAGATGCATTATCCGAAGCTGTTGCTCCCTCCTGTGCAGGAACGCAGAATCCAGCAGCTGTAATACAGATAAAAATCAGCTCTCCACATATGGACACTATTGGATCTAAGGGTGGGGGATGCAGGCCCCCCTCCCCCCCCCCCCACACACACACACCGCATGAGCTCAGCGCAAATCAGCTTGAACTGAAATTGACGCATTTACTAATGCAATATAATATAATGCAATATAATTGCCTTTACTAATGCAATAATTCGCCCGTGTAGCTCAGTCGGGAGAGCGCTGGACTCTAGATCTGGCCTACCCTGGCAAGGTGGGTTCGAGTCGCTTCGGCGATCGCTATTTGCTCCGGTGGGGATGACCTGTGGCCGATGGCAGCGGCCGCATTCAAGGTCAGGTGAAGCCAGCGAGCCGGGCCGAGCGTCCTCAGTCGTAAGGGGACGTTAAGCTTTCGACTAAAATGCTGCCGGTGACTAGAATTGCGCGATCGGGTGGTGGGGTCAGGACCTACGCAACAAGCCTAGCTTAGCGTGGGTCCTGATCTCGGAAATCCATCCCATCAAAACATTCGGACTAAATTAAAAAAATATAAGGAAAGTAAAGTTTGTTCTAAATCGTCTATGAATGCCTACGCAAGCGAAATCCGACGAGTTTTCTTAATTTTGTGAACCTTTTTCAGGATTACTCACCCAAAAAAAAACACCCAAAACCACCGTTTTGGATCCGCATGTGCACATGGATCAGATATCACTCTAATACATACTTACATAACGTTATTTAGGCTTGCTGATTGCGAAATATCATACAATTCGAATTTGATATGCAAAACGAAGTGCAGTTCCAGATAAAAATATGAACTTGTTAATTTTGAGCTAATATGCACGCTGTACTTTCTGAACACAATTTTAAACGGTATCCTTACGGTTGAGGAACAGAAGGAAAAGTATGAAAGACCCAATAAACTCAGGAGTGAGCTAGGAGTCGGATACATAACAAAATAAAACAGTAGCGATAGCAATCTCACTCAATCTCATTCAATCTCACCTTGGTGAAAGGCCTCGATGAGGATAGGGTTTATATTGGATCTGGGCTCCCACGTGACCTCGCTGTCAAAGGAACACAGGAAACACAATGGTTAGGAACTGGAAGATAAATGGCAACGGACAATATAAATATACACGTCAATGCAGTCACATGCAAGGGGTTATATCCAGGGATGGGAATGTGTATTATTGTTGCCTATTAAAATATATGTTAAAGGGAGTGTGTCTACTCACATTGGTCATATGGAGTTAGGCACATAGGATAGTAGAGCAAATTTTTCTGAATTAATCCATAGCTGCATTTATCCAGTATAACCCTAGTTGCTGAGATATTCCGTTTACCCCAGCAGAGGTCTGGCAGACAAAAGTTACCAGTGTTTACCCCAGCCTACATCCACCACTAGAATTTGATGCAAACTTGCCAACGTATCGATAGCGTAAACCAATCACATTTCGACAAAACAGCTCGTGAGCGCTGATAGCAGCATTCGAACAGAGCCCCGGTTCTGCTTCGACTGTTTGTATACAATAACCACATTGCTGATTGTCTTACTTGCGCCGATTTTCTCTTTCGTGTTTGCCTTCACCATAGTGAAAACCACTTCATCGATATTTATACCGAAGTAAGTCGAAACAATTTAAGCGAAATTTCCATTATCGGAGGCCTATATATGAATTGTATCGCATTCAAACGTGATAACAGCTGCTACTTATCGTAGGAAAAATGTGTTTGGCAATACAAAACAGTAGACACATTCCCTTTAAATACTACAACAATCAACATCATAATATCTATGTCTCATAACATCCCCCATCTTCCTAAAAGTGATGGTGCCATTGACTCAGGCAATGGTTCTCATCGTCAAAGATGCTGTTATCCCTTTTTGGTCAGCATTATTGCCCCTTCCCGTTTTGTACTCAGTGTAAAGCCAAGTGGTTCAACATACATACCATTAGCCATTTACCACCATCGTTATCAATAGACATGGATAGATATAGGCAGACATGTGAGCTGCAACGATTGGTCTAACAAAAAAAATGTTAGTCTATTGGCGCGGTTTCGTAGATTGGGTTAGGTAAGGAAATTTAACAACAAAAAGGTGTTTCGTGGGAGGGTGCTCTACAAAGTTCCTCCAAGATGAAAACGGTAATACGAATTGGTCATTATCTTCCCTTATTTGGTTATATATTCGGTGTGATAATGTAGGGCCGAAATCAGAGACAGTGGAGCGAAAGGGGTGAGGTTAAAACGCCTATCGCCAACTTGCGCTAAATCGCCATTAGATCGAAATTTTACCTCGAATGGCATGACCTGAAGATCTGAAAATCACGCTCTATATGTAATTTGACCCAAGGAATCGATTGAGACCACTTTTGAGCAAATCGGACTTAAACTTTAGGCTCTAGCGCGTTTCAATACTTTGACCTGATATTTGACCTGGGAGGTCAACCGCTATCGCAAAATGACCATGCTAATTAAAAAATAGGTCCATTTTGCGATAGCGGTTGACCTTCCAGGTCAAATTTCAGGTCAAAGTATTGAAACGCGCTAGAGTCTAAAGTTAAAGTCCGATTTGCTCAAAAGTGGTCTCAATCGATTCCTTGGGTCAAATTACATCTGGGGCGTGATTTTCAGATCTTCAGGTCATGCCATTCGAGGTAAAATTTCGATCTAATGACGATTTAGCGCAAGTTGGCGATAGGCGTTTTAACCTCACCCAGCGAAAGCTGGGGTAGACATCCGTATGATGCGTACGTACAGTACGTATGCATATATATGTGGTATATAGCATACATGGAACTTACTTAAACCCCTGCCACTTTATTTCATACATCTCGCAGGCGGGATCACATGCGATGATTAACTCAATAAAGAAGCGTTCCTGAAAGAGAAAAAAAAAACATACAGATTAGGAAACACATCAACGCAGCACCAAATCAACGTGCTTATTTGACTGAGACAATGACATATACGCTGATGCTAAGAGGTATGTAAGTATTACGCAATGGAGCTACATCTCGAGCATATACATCAGTTTTACATTGAACGACCATTGCTTAAAAAAACTCATTCAGACAGAAATTTGATAGGCAAGTACGTCCTTCTGGGGCGGTTATTTCCAAAGTACGATAGAAGTAAAGGACAAATGTCACTCACACAGACTTACACGTGCACCCACACACGCACAAATCCCCACATTTAAAATGGCAAGCTAACTCAAAACCTAGCATCATAAGTTACAACTCGGCACCGTGTCTGAACTAGCGATGCCACAAATTTAGAAGCATGACACTAACCTCCACATGTTTCCTCCTTTTCCTTGGCATCCCAAGCGCTCCGTTCTGCAACACAGAACAATATCAGCGAAGTATTAATCTGCCAGCCCATGTAGCTGAGTCGGGAGAGCACTGAGCATAAAATCCAACTTGTCCCGACAAGGTGGGTTTGAGCCGCTTCTGCGCTCTTATCAAATACATACCAATACTTAAATAAATAAATAAAAAACACGATAGTGAGATACTGCATAAATGAAGGTCGGTACGAATTTCGCATGAAGTAAGAAGAGCTGTCAAAAATGGCAAAGTATTTACAAGTTTAAATTCCTGCCTTGATCTAAGTTGGACATGATATTGATGACACATTGACAATCTTGGCGCACTATTAATCTCCCCAATGGCAGTAACCCGCCATTGACCGAAGCAGGGCAAATATTGGCACTGGCAGATCCAGCCCCTTCTCGCGGGGGGGGGGGGGGGGCCCGGGGGCAGTGTCCCAAAATTTCATTTTTGTTTGGGTGTCAGAGTGGAAAATCCGAGCCAAAAAGACCATGAGAGTGGAAAATTATGTAGAAAATGGTGCAATATCGATTTATTTTGAATCTGAAAAGCAGTAGTTTTCGTTTAAATCATGTATTTTTAGACAATATTTATGTCAGAATACCACAATTCATAATTTGGGAGTGGAAAATTCACTCCTCAATGGGAAGTGAGAGTGGAAAATTATTCACATTTGGGTGTCATTTCCCACCCAAATTGACCAATTTTGGGACACTGCCCGGGGGGGGGGGGGCATTTTTCGGTTAGCGAAACGTCCCCAGGGGCGGATCCAGCCGGCCGTTGGGGGGGGGGGAACAGTTTGGACATTTCCTACCCGAGGCCACTCATCTACTGGAGGGGGGAGGAAGGATTGGGGGGGGGGGGGGGTGCGGTCGGAAATATTTCGAACTCAATTATTTCCATTCAACGCTCATAGGAGTAATGTTAATGAGTTCAGCAGAATCCCATTTTATCTAGTGTAAACTGAATCGCTCAGTATAGGTACGGATCATTTTTTTTACTACCATGGGGGAGGGGGGGGGGGGCTGTAGTCGCAGATATTTTAAACTCAATTATTTTAATGCACCGCCCATAGGCGTAATATTAAAGTTCAGCATAATCCATTGGCTACGTCCCTGACCTACCCCAATGTCGAATTTCTCCCTGGATTTGAGTTACTTCGTTTTGCAGCCACACCATTTTTTAAATTTACAAAATGAGGTTTTCAGCTTCCTGACCTTAAGGGATATCGAAGAAGGAAAGATATCAGATTGAAATTGTTAGTGCTCCCACATTGTCATCTGGGCGGGTACAAACACGACATGAACAGGGTACATATCTTCGGCGGTAGCCGGTAGGCCGTATTCTTTCGCGGGAGGATAGTGAGGACAGAGATGATTGAAAACGTTTTCTGGTTTCCTGAATGGTGCTAACGCATTGCTGACGCTCAGCAATCAAATCACCAAAGTTGTCATCAGTCATCACCCTCACATAATGTTGGTTGGATGGTTTGTGGACCAAGCACCATATCCTGTTGGGACCAAGTGCAAATTGGAACTCTCACCCTGTTCCGAGGGTATATGGGGGCCGGTCGACTGTTTCAGAGGCCCGCCCAGGGATTTGACCCCGGGTCAGCCCGTTACATAATAAACACGACGCTTGCGCCAATCATAAGCCGCACCCGTATGCGTTTCGTTTTGATCTACAAATCGCTGCCTAATTCCTTTTCATGTCTTTCTCAGAACGGAAAAGTTAGACATAGCGCCATCAAACAGACGGCAAATGGGTGCGACTAAAAGTCTACGCCCATTTGCGAAAATCGCCATTTGATCGAAATTTTTCCTGGAATGGCATGGCCTGAAGATCTGAAAATTACGCCCTCAATGTAATCGATTGAGAACACTTTTGAGCAAATCGGACGGCAACTTTAGGCTTTAGCGCGTTGCAATCCTTCGACCTGAAATTTGACCTGGAAAGTCAACCGCTATCGCAACATGGACCTAAATTTTAGAATCAGCATGGTCTGATTGACATATGAAAGAAGTTTGGGGAAAATCGCCCTGGATCGTAGATCAAAAGTAACCGAGTGCCGAGTGCTTGGGGTTGGTGCCGGTGCGGCCCTGTTTACTGCGACAACTTTCGATATTCCCCAAAATTCGTTTTTAGGTCAATCAGACCGTGCTAATTCTAACAAGAAGGTCCATTTTGCGATAGCGGATGACCTTCCAGGTTCAATTTCAGGTAAAAGAATTGAAGCGCGCTAGAACCTAAAGTTACCGGCCGATTTGCTCAAAGGCGGTCTCAATCGATTTCTTGGGTCAAATTACATCGAGGCCGTAATTTTCAGATCTTGAGGCTATGCCATTCCAGGTAAACTGTCGATCAAATGACGATTTTCGCAAATGGGCGTAAAAACTTTTAGTCGCACCCGCGGCTAATAGGCTTTTGATCTACAAATCGCTGCCAAATTCCTTTTCATAAAGTTTATTTTTTGCAAAACGAAAAAGGACATCGCGCCATCAAAGAGGCGGCAAATAGGCGAAACACTCGTCAAATTCTATATTTTTGGGGGGTGGAGGGGGGAGGGGGGGAAAAGATACTCTCAGGGCTTTTGGGGGTCCATGGCCCCATCCCCCCTTGGATCCGCCCCTGAACGTCCCATTGTCCTCTCCTCCAAAAAAAAATCCCGATCGAATTTCCGTAGCGGATACGTATTGGTATATTTTGTCATTTGAAGCTCTGTTGCACACCCATTTTGAAACTTTCGCTTAAGTATCTGGATTAACATTTAAGTTACACTTATTAGTTATTTACACTTATTCTCCCAATTACCATATCACAATCGCACCACAGCCAACCGCCACCGATCACAATCGTGCTCATTTTGGAAAGATGACACAGCAGCATTAATGAACACGGGTAGCAGAAACTGTTCGGGGGCGGGGGGGGGGGGCATACTTGCATTGAATGCCCCTCCCATATTCCTGTGGGGGGGGGGGGGGCATTGGCCCCAAATGCCCCCCCCCCCCCTGGATCCGCCAGTGAATATTGGCCATCCCCTCCCGGATTTTCGTAATTGGCAAGCAACGTACGATATCGACGTGAAACTTTCAGTACCTTTTTAGCATCAAATTGACGTCTTCCAGAAATTTTCGAGAAAAAACAAACAAATAAAATTGAAATTTATATTATTTTATCTTATTGTATTAATTGAATTATTTTAATTTAATTTTTAAATGGAAAAACATCGAAAATGAACAGAGTAAAGCTGCTGTTTATTGTGTGTGTAGTGGATGAATCAAGGCTTCCAGGAATGCTACCGGCGCCCCTATTATTATACAAGTATCACTCAAACGCGTGTTTACAAATTGCAACCAAGTTAAGTCGGCCTTAACTTGGTTGCAATTTGTAAACACGCCACTCAAACACGAATTACAAAGCAGCATTAGCATAAAATTGCCTCTTACCTCTTACAAAAATGATAAATAGTACGATCCATTCCATGGCCTCTCAATGCTAAGTTGAACCTCAATTGACGGGAAAGACGTCTTATTTTTTCGTCTATGGCTTTTAACACTACGCAGTCAGCTGAGTGTGCCGCGCCGTCCGCTAATTATAAAATGACGTCACGGCTTGGGTCGCGTATTACACATATCTACAAGCCCACATGTACACCTGTCACTTCTCGGAACAAATAGATATTCAGCTCATTTCCAACAGACAGATACACAGCTTGAATCACCTTAAAAAAAACACCACAATTCGCTGCATATCACAAATCTAGTCACTGCAGATTCATGGCACCATTCTTTGGCTAGGTACATTATGATTACTCGTTACTCGTTGATACTCATTACTCGTTATGATCTCCTACATTGGTTCCATACAGACATAAGAGGCCAGCATTTGATATAGGCGACTATTTACGGACAGACAGGACCAAAAGTGTCATGTCAGTACAGATAATTCACCTATTGTGTGAGGGTCCAAGAACTGGTCATGGTGTTAAGGTTAGGTTTATATTGTTTATATGAATGGATTTTTTGGCGAGTAATTGTGATCTAGTCAAAGAATGATGTCAAAGCAGCAGTGACTAGATTTGTGATCTACAGTGATTTGTGACAATTTTTGAAGGTGATATGAGCTGTGTACTGTCTGCTGGATATGAGCTGAATCTGTTTGTTTTGAGAAGTGACAGGTGGACATGAGCGATTGTAGATGTGTAATCATGTTATGTGTTAGTGAATCCAGACCCCACCCCAATTTGGAACGTGAGCAAGATGTATGTTAGATTTTCCAATCACAAATAACTCATCCTTGATAATGTGTTAGTCATGAAAGCTCAAATCTTGTTTCATATTTTTTAAGTACCTATAAAAGTGAAGACATCACTGCCAAAATCTTATCATTTTCCATCAACTTGAACTTCTTTACATGTGAAAATGTTGTATCACGGAACTAATAATGCTACTTGCAATGCTCTGTGCCATTACTGTCTCCACAGCATCATAGCATGGAAAGTTTGGTGATCTAGGACATGTTCGCTGATAGCAGTTGATGCAACACAAATCAAAATGAGATTGCTTCAGGAAAAAATGGGTCATGCTATTTAAGTCTTCCACCATTACAATTAACGGGGTATATTTCAACTGCACCAGGTCTTTATACTGGACACATTTTTCATCAAAAATGGCTTAAAACTGTTGAACAGCAACAAGAAAGTGTGATAAACACTATATTGCAGCTTCAGCTTACCTTATCATCTAAAAAACAGCTATTCTAAAGACTGCATTTTCACATGCCGTCTTCAGAATTGTGGGTGTCTGTTGATATAATCTGTGGCGATCAAGGATGTGTGTAAATAAATTATGCTGCAGAGGCCATGATTGCGCATGCGCCGGCAGCATAATTTTTTCCCAGCCAAAGGAAGCCACAGGGTGCTTCTGATTGGCTGTTTGCTCCAGAGCATGACCCATAATGCATCACCAGATGAAGGCGACACAGGGCGGTTAGGTTAGGTTAGGTTAGGACCTAACTTAAGAAGTGCCCTGTGTCACCTTCATCTGGTGATGCATTATGGGTCTGACACAAACAGCCAATCAGAAGCGCCATGTGGTTTCCTTTGGCTGGGAAAAAACATGCGGCACAACCAGCAGCAATAAATTCTGGTACCTACAGGCAACAATTCAAACTTGGATGACATTAAGAACAATACCATTTTGGTAGGAGATTTGCGGGAGTTATAATACAAATGTATATGAATTTATTATATTATCCTAACCTAACCTAGCCTACTGATAATCTGTGCGGGGTTTGTGCGTTGTGTTTCACAGGAATATATTTCAGGCAAAGGGAAAAACAAATTTGTTTGGTTAAGTATTGTGCTTTAGGCTTCAGACCTTGGCCTGAAGCCTAAAGCACAATACTTAACCTAACAAATTTGCTTTTACCGTTGCCTAAAATCTTTGTCTGTCTTCGGCACAATGCTTTTGATACCTGTTTTCCCATGATTTTGCTTTATAATAAATTAATTTTACCAATAATTTTATGTTCCTATTCATTAAAAAGAATAAACCCATAAAATTTAAGAACACAACATTAATAACATTCAAAATCAATGAGTTGTCAATCTTTGTGTGACACAATCAGCTGACGGCAGTCCTGTTAACAACACTCAGCACCAGGGCTGGCACCGGGGTCTGAGGTGGTGACAGTAAGATTCATAAATATTAAAATTATTAAAATTACAGATGTCTGATCATGTTGGTAAACATCAATATTTACTAAGAGACACATTCTCTATTGAATGGTGTGCATATTGTAAGGATCCTATATATATATATATATTTGTCTGATGTGGTTGTAAAATATACCTCCAAATTGACTAGCATTCCATTGACTACTCACATAAAGTCTATCTGCACTTCCGAAAACTGGCAGATTAAGATCCAGGATGGGTAATTTTTTCTGGCTATGCCCTCCCTACAATGATAATACACATTTTCCCACTTAGGAGAAAAAAAAACTTAGCTTTCATGAGGGAAACTTTGTTTTAAATCAACAACTAGGTAAAGCATGAGGTAGCAAAATCCAATGAACTTTCAGAAATCAAGGCACTTTTTTATTTGGCACGAAAACCGTCTATGGGCACGCTAGCACAGCAAATGCAGGTACCCCTGGCCCTGCCTGGGGGTGTTTCTATACCATAGTTGGCAAAGTTGCTGTTTGCTGGTATACATTTTGTACTCTTTTGTATTCTGATTGAGGGCTTGAGGTCTCCAGAGCTTGATCCAGTTGACTGAATCCAATCAAATATGATTATTAATCATATCTGACTTGATTATGTTATTTTACCCCTTTCAAAGAGTACAAAAACAAAAATCAAAAGAGTATGAAAGAGTACAAAATGCATACCAGCAGACAGCAACTTTGCCAACCATGTTCTATACTGATACGGAATCGTGGCGTTCCTAAAACTGAAAAAAAACATTCATCTTCCTTACCTTCCGCTTCATTGCTCACTGTTTCACAGTTTCACACAGCAAAATTTATATGCGGCCTTGCAAATAACAACCAACACCACATCACACATACGACAATACAATGGCGCAGCATAAGGAAATCCACTTTTCCTCAGCAGCACCAGCAACGTTGCAAAACATTTTTTTCTCTCGAAAATATGTCTCTTCATAATGGCATTAAAATACAAACCATTGACATTTCAGAATGTAGAAGTTAAAAATATTTTGCATTTGTCTACCTTGCTCGATTTCTAATAAAAAACATTTTGATTCTCGTCTTAAAAAAAAATGATACAGCAGAAGCTTGGCTGATTTGAGCCCGCGTCTTATCGCCAATGTTGGCACAGCTGATCAGCTGAGCAAATCGCGATGGTATCGCCACGTGGTGGCATAATTATAAACTACTTTTTACTAAAATATTTTTAATGGAATCTCAGACATTTTTGGTGGACGTCCACCTAGTTTTTTTATTCTTGATACGAACGTTGCGTCCATCAAAACCTTCATATCTGCTCTTAGTTTTACGTGGACGCGTGACGTCCACCTAAAAAATCCTGTCCATCTAAACCATACAAAAATACCGAAATGTCCACCTTAACCTATATTTGGAAAGCAGGCAAAGCATATTGTTCTATTGTACTATCAATGCATGTATTCACCATGTTAACATAGTCCGCATCATTGAGAAGGGATTCGTTGAATTTCCAAAGACCTGGACCTCGTCGTTTTTCGCCGACTTCCATACTCATCGATATCATATTGTGGTCTGTTCTATACCCGGGGAAAATGTTTAACTCATCGCATAAACTTGACAAATGGTTACTTACAAAAAAACATATCCAATCGTGCCCCCTGGTTTGGGCTAGGTCTCATCCAAGTAAATTGGAGCTCGTTGGGATTGTATTGTCTCCATATATCGGTCAGACTGTGTTTTTCACACATGGAGTTAAACTGCTTTCTAGCATTTACATTATTTTCTCGTGTGTACCCATAGCAATCTATTTCGGGATTCATGACAAAGTTGAAATCTCCGCCAATAATGACATGGTCACAGTCTACACTCTCTATTAGATTATCAATTCGTCTATAGAAATCTGGCTCGTCTCTGTTAGGGCCATATATGCTGCCTAATGTGTACGTGTCTGTACCAATCTTACATCCTAACAAAACATAATTTCCTGTATCGCAATTGAATTCAAAAAGTACGTCATGATTAAGTTCTTTGTCTATTAAGATGGAGGTTCCTCTACTGTTGTTTGTATAAAGGGAATGGTACGATTTACCTTTCCACAGAGTGTTAAAGAATGATACTTTTTCCGCTGTTAAGTGAGTGTCTTGCAGGAAGATAATATCAAAATGCATGTTGTTTAGGTACTGCATGACGTCTCTACGTTTATGCTGGCTTCCCAGTCCCCTTACATTTAGTGATCCAATTTTAAATTTAGTCATTTTTTGTATCTAAGAAAACGCCTTAACTGTGGCTTGGTGTGTACGTGTGTCTATGCATATATTTATGCGTGTGCATGTACTTGTGCGTATACGTGTATATGTGTATTCGTGTATGCGTGTATGCGTGTATGCGTGTATGCGTGTATGCGTGTATGCGTGTATGCGTGTATGCGTGACAAGAATGAGCGAGCGCTTGGAGCTGTGTCTACACCGCTGATACTTACGGGGAATCAAATCGGACCGGAACCAGACCCGGACGACACCACGCTCCACCGGTGCAGCCCCAGCGGACGCCGGGCGTCGAAAGAGGCCGCCGAGCCACGACACGAGTGTATCCGTCGCCAGCGGCTCCCACGAACGCCGAGCAGCCGAGAACCGTCCAGACACGCGACTCGCAGCCCCGGCCGCCATCACCCAAAGCGACGCGTCCGCCGCCGCCGCCGAGACCACCGGCCCCAGTTCATGGCGCCTGCACGATAACCGCAGCCGTCTGCAGACCGAAATGGCACGAGAACAGATCGGGGAAGCAAAAAGCACAGAAGATGCATGGCAAACGGCGTGGAAAGACGAGAACAATAATGTAATTCTTACCGCGATGAAACGAAACGGAACGATTATGGATAAAGAGAAGCATGCGAGATAAAAAAACATACATGATAACCAAAAATATACGCTGATAACGCAGTACATATACGGGAATATCTTCATTCTTTAACCGCAAACCCTAGCTGACGCACTTTCTCGATATTATCTACCCGCGAGCTTGTTCCGAACCTTTCTGCTTTATAATATACATGTCCCCACCTGGTAAACACCGTGTAGACCTTCCCAGTCTTCCTTGCCTCCAGGAGAGAGCGGAAGATCTGGTTCTTCTGGGTAGTGAGGCTCTCGTTGATGAACAAGTCTTTGCTTCCTCGTAGCTCCATTCGGCGTGTCATCAGCTGCTCTCTGGCGGAGCCCGGTCCGGAGCGCACGAAGCGAACGATCACTTTGTGGTTCGGTCCAGGCAGGCGATGAGCCCTGTCGATGTCGTCTTCTGTGATGTTCAGCCCCCGTAGACGCTCCCGGACGGCACCAATGGCAAGAGCATTGACGTCCTCACCCTCCCTTCCTCCGCGGCCGCCCGCCTGCCCACCGCCCGCCGCTCCACCGCCGGCCGCTCCACTGCCGCCCGTCAGCGAACCGCCGGGTTCGGCCGGCGCAGCCGAGTCGGTGCCCCGGGGCGCGGGCTGGCCGGTCAGCGGCAGGGGCGCAGCCAGGCGCTGGCCGCGCTGGGGCGCCATGGCGCTACCGGAGAGCACAAGGCATGGGATCCGCGAGTTCATTTCTGCCTTCTCACTTATCTCATTCAGCCTCTTGACCTGTTCCCGCGTTTCCTTGAGTTCTGTAGACATGCTCTCTAGTGCGATGTCTCGCTCATTAACGTGGTTCTCTAAATCCTTAATACGGGTATTTAGAGCATCAAACTTCGCCAGGAAACCGTCCTTGAGTTCGTGCAGCTCTCTGGACAGAAAAACCGTAAATCTATACTCCAGTCCTTCTATGGCATCCTCGATGAGCACCTTTAACTCTTGGGGTGATTGGCGAGGCGAGTTGACGGGTTGTTTTCTCTTACCAGTCGGTGCCGCGTCGCCTGACTCTAAGCGGTCACGCTTGCCGGCACCGTCATCGTAACCCTTGACGATCTCGCTCACCGATGCTCCTCTGCTGAGCGACTTCGTGGCTCCCGTCTGCACTCCACCACTGTCACTGTCACTCACGTTGGACATCGTGCTTCTGCTGAGCGTAACAAAATAAGTCCCGGCTCCTCTGGGCTCTGGCTGGCTCCGCCTGCGATCGGCTGTGCACGCCGGGGCGGAGCGCGGCTCGGAGCGTCCGACCGCGCCAGAGGTCACCGGACGACTGACGGCCGCACGACGTGAGTTTCGTGGACGGCCGCACGCTTTGTGTTTCGCAAATATCAAAGAACGTGCAGCGTCACCAGTATGCTTAGAGATCTTAAATGGACATCACTACAAGAACGGAGGAAGACGGCACGGTTGATCATGCTCTTCAAGATCATACACAACATGGTTTCTGCATCAGACATCAAAAGTAAACTTCAGATCCTACCGCAACGCCCCAGGAGAAGCTGCACACAAATCAAATTAAATAACTAGGGACAAATCCAAGTGCACATGTACTGTAAGATGGGACCATATTAGGGATGGATGAAAATTACAATTTTTATTACAAATTAAAAAAACTTTTTAAATGAAAATTACAAACAAATTCAAGTTTTTTTGGGGAGAGCCATTCTAAGGGGCCATCTCGGTTAGCTCCCCCCCCCCCCCCCTCCCCCTCCCCCGTCGCAAAATCCTGGCGTCGCCCCTGGGACCAAGTCGCAGTCAATCAAACAATTAATGACACTGCCTAAAGGCCTCCAGGGTTCTGCATAAGCAACACACAATGATAGACTTTGGAACTCACGACTATGGTAGAGAACTCACGATATGGTATAGAGACCTTCACGGAATTATATAAATCGTGTAAGAACGCATTGAAACAAAGACTGATTTGGGAACATTGATGAGATGGGATGAAAAAGCAGGCATTGTCTCGCAATTTATAGGCAAAAGCCTACATTGACGCCATGCAAGGATCACAGAGTGATGTGCTCGACAATGGAAATGGGTGGAAACGGGGAGACCATATGTCATGTTTCTGGAAAACGAATTATGACACAACGGATGACATTTTTTTCTCATAAACGGGTGCATTGTGAACATGTGAATTCAAAAGAAAGAAGTGTGCATGCATGCATTCACCAAGGCCAAGGACAGGAGACAAGTGAGGAGAATTACAACCCTGTTCTCCTCACTTGTGCCCATCATGAGTCAGATGCAAGCCAGCCGCAACATGGGCTGTTGGCCATGGAGCTGCTAGCCATGAATGATAGCCATGGAGCTGCAGTATGATGAGCGGCAGTTGACCGGGTAGTTGGACTAAGTTGGTGCCTCCAAAAGCCATCGTTCCCTGTCCACTGTGGAGTGGTATTGAACGGCTAGGACCCACTGTTTGTTATGACTACTATGACTGACGGCTATGACCCACTGTTGACCCACTGAACGGCTATGACCCACTGTTTATGCGGCGTAGGAATGTGAGGTCTTATAAACGGCAGTACATTAGTTTTATTGTTCGGATAATGTCACGGCAAAATGATGTATGAGGTAGCTGGATGCAAACAGTTATGGTAAGTGTTCCGAGCATGCACTAGGCCTGCTATGTACACAATTTACATAGGCTTGCTAGGTAAATTGTGTGATATTACCACCACAGACAACCTAATGACTGCGAATCAGGCACGTAGCCAAGGGGGGGGGGGGGGGAGCGGCGGGTGCGGCCGCACCCTCCTGGAGGTCAGGAGTGCCCTTTTCGGCGCGCTGTGCGCGCCGAAAAGGGCCGACGAGACCGCGCAAAGTGCGGTATCATGTGCTCTTTACCACGCGAAGCGTGGTCTTTAGAGAGTTTAGAGCACTGCAGAGGCTCTTTAGGGCCACCAGGACCCTCTCTAAAACACCAGAGGGCCCCTTGGACGCTACAAAAAAAAAACTGTGCATGTCAGAGCATTCCCTTGCCAGACCGAAAGGGCCCCTGAGCGGGTCCGAGGGCCCCCTGAACACGTTGAATGGACCCCTAGCCAGCACAGAGGGGCCACTGGGCAGGTCGCGAGGCCCCTGAGCATGTCGGCAGGGTGACAAAGCAGCCAGCACAGTCCCTTTCCAGGTCATAAGGGCCCCTGAGCAAGTTGGAGGGCCCTTGGACAGACCCCAGAGGGCCTCTGGGAAGTTCAAAGGGCCCCTGTGCAGGTCCGAGGGGCCCCTGACCAGACCGAAAGGGCCCCTAGGTGGGTCAGGACGGCCCCTGAACATGCCGAATGGGCCCCTAGTCAACACGGAGGGGCCCCAGGGCAGGTCGGAGGGCCCTCGGAGCATGTCTCAAGGTGACAAAGCAGCCAGCGAAGTCCCTTACCAGGTCAGAAGGGCCCCTTAGAAAGCTGGAGGGCCCCTGGACAGACCAGAGGGGCCCTGGAAAGTTCAAAATGCCCCTGTGGAGATTGGAGGGGTCCATGACCAGACCGAAAGGGCCTCTGGGCGGGCAAGAAGGACCCCGGAACATGCCGAATTGACCCCTAGCCAGCACGGAGGGGCCCCAGGGCAGGTAGGAGGCACCCTGAGCATGTTGACAGGGCGACAAAGCAGCCAGCGCAGTCCGACCAGAAGAGTCGCTGGGCAGATCGGAGTGGCTCCTGGGCAAGTCAGAGCTGGCTAGACCAAAACGGTCCCTGGGCCGGTCGAAAGGGACATTGAACATGCCGGATAAGGTCCTACCCAGACTGGAGGGGCCCTTGGGCAGGTCGGAAGGGCCCCAGAGCATGTCGGCATGGTGACAAAGCAGCCAGTTCAGTCCCTGGCCAGGTCGGAAGGACCTCTAAACAGGCCGAATGGGCCCCTTGACACACAAGAGGGGCTTCTTGGAAGGTCAGAGGTGTCCCTGGTCAGACCGGAAGGGCCCAAAGCACGTAGAGATCCCAGATGAAGATCAAATACAAAGAGGACTTACTCCACAAGACAAATATTAAAATCGGAGCTTTCGGGTATATTGTAACACCCTTCGTCAGCGATTAAGAGGCATTCGGAAACAGGTCATTGCTCGTCTTTAAGATGAGCAATGACATGTTACCGAATGCCCCTTAATCGCTAGCGAAGGGTGTTGCAATATACCCGCAAGCTCCGATTTTAATTTGTATAGTAGAGTAAGCTCTCTTTGTATTTAGTATATATCACCCACTCCGCATCATGTCTTTTCTCGGATCCCAGATGAGTCCCTGAACATGTCAGAAAGGGCGTTGAAAAGGTCGGAGGGGCCCCTAGACAATCTAAAGGAACCTTTCAACAGTAATAATGCAGTTGTCCTGGGAATATAACTCGAAATGTTTGCGCAGCTCCGCGGCGCAATTTAAATATAAATTCAATTATATGCGGGTTAGAAAAAAACGACCGTTTATCGGCGACTTCATGTGTTATGTTGCTACTTTCCTATATAATTGGGAAAATAGTTCACTTTAACATTTTTTTAACGCACTTGTAAACGCACAATAACATTTTTAGAGGTCCGCACCATAAGCAATGTGACGCATTGATGATAATGCATATCTAGGACATAAGACTCATAATTTTCGCGCCGCTACGCGGCGCAATTTGTTTAAGAGTTCCAGGTCTTGAGCTTAACAAAATATTCCAAGTTGGTATAGCTGATTCCAAATTGGTGTCGCTGGTTCCAAAGTTGATATGGCAGTTTGCTAACTCCAGGTCCTAAAAGTTGGTATGGCCCATGTCATACCTGTCATACTGAATTTTCCATCTTTGTAACGTGCTTTTTCATCCGTTTTGTTTGGACCTTTCAACGCTTGGGAAGGGGCCCTTTCAGCGCTCGGGAAGGGGCCCTTTCGAGGCGCTGCACCCCCCTGGACGAAATCCTGGCTACGTGCCTGCTACGAATATACTTATGCTAGGCGTAAATCAAATCGTGTGAAGGAAATCGGGAAGTGTGATGTGGAACGTTTCTCGTGCTCACACTTGATGAATTTCCACCTTTGACCTCTTAACCCGCGCACTGCAAGGGGAGGAGGAGGTTGATTCCCCCCCCCCCCCCCTCAGGGTTGATTCCCGCCCCCCCCCCCTGCCATAGCGAAAAAAACGGCGGCGCGCAGCGCCGCTAGGTTTTAGCACACCAGTTAGGACATCATTTTCGCACACTTTGAAAAAATAACCTCGGGTCATCTCAGGTCAGGTCACCAGACCAGGTCAAGTGACTCCACCTCCAAAATGTTTGCAGTTGTGCCAAAGCCAGAGTTTCTCACCGATCAGTTTGAAACTTACAGGATGTAATGAGGGCATAAGTACTTACAATTAATTTATCTCGGAATTTTGATATCGGTGAACTAAGGTCAGGTCAATTTCGTAACCTCCCATAATAAGTCAATGGGGAAATATACAAATGCTTCCTATTTCAAGAATATGCATGATATTAGTCCAATTACTTCTGGATCATGTTATTATAGGATATTATTGATGATCCAATTGTAATTTGTGTTAAGTGACCCATATGGGGTCATTTGAGGTCATTCGAGGTCACCATCACTTTTTTGTCAATAACTCCCGTGATAATGAATATAGAGAAGTAAAGCAGACAACAATGTGTTTGTCTCGTCGGGACACGTCTTCCCATATGCAAAATGCCCAAGGGCGTAGCCAAGGGGGGGGGGGGGGGCAAGGGGGCCATGCCCCCTCCCCCCCCCCCCCCCTCTCCCCCCTGGAGGCCAGGCGGGCCCCTCTGGCGACCGAGCGAGGGCCCCCTGGGGCCGAAGGCCCCAGTGTTTTGGATGGTGTCAGGCGCCCGCAAAACGCCTTACATCGCATAAAAGAACGCCCACGAACCTAAAAAAATCGTAACACGAATAAATAACAGCACTTGCTTGTTTGTTAAAGGCATGTATATGTAAATACGTAGACAGGGGCCCAAACCAGTCTGGAGAGGGCCCTCTATCAGCTTTTGAAGGGCCCTGCCGATCTGCAAAGGAGCCCCTGCCGGCATTTAGAGAGCCCCTGCCGGTTGTAGAGGGCCCTCTGTCGGCCCTTATAGGGCCCTGCCGATCTGTAGAGGGTCTCTGCCGATCTTGAGAGGGCCCCTGCCGGCCTTTAGAGGGCCTTGCCGATCTGTAGATCGCCCTGCGAATCTGTAGAGGGCCCCTACCGGCATTTAGAGAGCCCTGCCGACCTGTAGAGGGCCTTCTTCCAGCCTTTAGGGGCCCTGTCGATCTGCAGTGTCCCAAGCAAATGCGATCAGGGGGCCCTCGGCCCGAGGGCCCCCTGATCGCATGGGAGGGCCCCTGAGCTAATTGCCCCCCCCCCCCTGGGCAAATTTCTGCCTACGCCCCTGAACATGCCCTACTTGGCTCACCACTTGACCTTGACCGGAGGTAAAATTTATAAGTTAACTTAACAAGGTTACCATGTACATCATTCGAAGTGCTTTGACGTGATAAATACAATGGCGTAAACAGTTTTCTGTTATCTGTATTAAATAAAACGTTAATAGCGAAAACGATTTTGCAAAAAAACAGCATTGTTTTCCATTTTTGACCTCAGGAGCCTCAAATATTGAACTGAGATCAAATTTGACGATACTGTCTCAATTGAAAATTTCACTGGCTGGCGATTGTTTTTTTCGTTTGTTTTTAACTAGCATAGTTTCCGAGATATATGGGAATTTCTGCAGCGAAATTCTAAAACAGGAGATAAAAAAAACTGGCAAATATGACCTTTGATGACCTCTGGTGACCTGAATTTTGACCTAACCTAAAAATATACTGATTACTTTCGATATAACTTGTATCAAACTATCAAATGCCGTTTTCCGCTTGTCGCTACGTAGCGTAGTTTTTGAGACCTCACGGGGGCGGAAATCAACCCCCCACCCTGCAGTTCGCGTTCGGTGCAAACCCCCTGCAGTGCGCGGGTTAACTTTCCTAGTCAGTAGGTATCTTTGAGGAAACATATAACGTAAATTTTGCCAATCGTCTCGTTTACATGAGCCCCATGTCTGCCAGCATAGCAATATGATGCGAATATATAGCAATATATATGTAGCAATATGATGCGAAGCAATATGAATATGATGTAACCGGCTAAGACGATTGCAGAACTTTAACATAAGTCTGTTGTTGGTACAGTCCCATAGCTAATTTAGGGTGCCAACAGTGTGGCATTCGGAATAGAGCGTCATTCAAAACAAACACACTTATTCCTCTGTATCGT
This sequence comes from Chirona hameri, assembly GCA_036785665.1. NCBI lineage: Eukaryota > Metazoa > Arthropoda > Thecostraca > Balanomorpha > Balanidae > Chirona > Chirona hameri. The sequence continues at coordinate 20,948 of JAXIVJ010004701.1, read as the reverse complement.
TAGTTTCATTATCCGCAAACCGTGCAGCAGAACCGTCGCTTTGAGAGATACTAACGCGCACAATTTTGCATTGAAAGCCACATTCACAACACTGGTAAAAGTTAGTGCTTATTTTCAGATTAATTTTAAGTGTTTTTATTTGTAATTTAAGAACCTGACACTTGAAAGGTGCGCTCATTGATCACACGCTCAAAAGTCGTGTGCGTTCCGTAATTGATGGTGGGCTCGCGTCAGCTGCGGGTCCCTCGCCGCCTGGCGCCACCCACGACGCTTCAGGTTATCAGCCAATTACAAAACATTGTTCTGGCTGAAGAGACGATAAATTACAAATTTTGAGCATGGACCATTCAGAGCATATATCAAAATGCTTGCTTTGAACCCCACCAAACTTCACGCTTTGAACCATACCAAACTGCACGCGTCTTGGTTTGTGTTGCATAAATGGCTATAAATGAAAACGAAACCAAAGAAGACGAAAACTATGTTCTGTCATTTGTCTCTATAAATTAACCATTGTTCCAGCGAAAACATACAATGCAATAGATCCTCGTTTTCGCCTCATCACCACTCATTTGCAACAAAACATGCGTAGTTCTCGAAGATAGCTAGTTACGTTAACCCATATCGGCGGGACCTGGTATCCCCGCAAGCTGTATTTTACATGTACATGTCGTATGTGTGTGCTGCTAACACTGCTCCGTACGATTGTTATCGAACATCGACAGGTGAATGCCGCCATAGACAGGGTGGACGTGCAGCTGGCCAGTCTGTATAACCAGCTCATCAAGCACAACCTGATCGGATGTGTGGACATCGTCGTGGTCTCCGATCACGGCATGGCCCCAGTCAGGTAAACTGCTAACTGTGACCTTCGATCGCATAGTTACACTCGTTACACTAAGCTAACTGCAACTGATCCAAAGACGAGCTGCGCGGTGCGGTTCTGCGCGGAGTAGGACGGCTGCATGTCACTAGAGATATACCTACTCGTGTTGTGTTGTACTCGAGATAACCTAATTAATTCTCCTAGGTTTTGCACCTAGGTTTTGTGGTTTTGGTTTTGGTTTTGGCCTTTATCTAGGTTTTGCATTCGGGAGGTGCTGAACCGTCATAATGCTTCACAGCACAAAATGGATAGACTTTTTGGCTATCAGTAACCTTTAGCCATTTGGACAGCCTTGTGACCCAGCGTTTTTAAAGTTAGACCCATTATCGGACGTTACTGGCACGTTTGTTACTGTTGACGTTACTGGCACTTGTATCGTCCAAGTTTGTTTTGTAATTAGTGTTATGATTATGTGTGTCTCGAGTCTCCACCCTGGCTGTCACGATACTTCAGATGATGTACTTAACCCTCATCCTACGGGAACCTTTTATCACCTTCGCCCTACGGGAGGGAGGGGGGGGGTCCTAAAAAGACCACCTCCCCCCCACTGTTAACTTCCAAACCAAAATGCGGTAAGAACCAGCATGTTGCCTGTCATGAGAGGAATATAACAGTATGCGATTTTTAGGTTCCAGGTCAATGGGTGACCTTCCAGGTCAAGTGAATGACCTAAGATCGACCTCGTCCAAGAATTGCGATTTTGCTATGTCCGTCGTCATTACCAAAGTTATGAGTATAAAACGATTTTGATAGCGTCAAAATATTGGTCGTTGCATTAGCTATCTGGCAATATATCTTTTTTTTTTGTCTGGGCCAGTTAATGACCTCTTAGGTCACTGAAATCGTCACCATAGATGATAATTGCTATGAGTTTTGTCCAGGGCGCTAACCGTAAAAAGTAACGTGTTGCCTGTCATAAGTGCAATCCAAAGGCATCCCATTTTGAGTATCTAGGTTCGTTCGTTCGTTCATTCGTGTATTAGGGGAGCGTCCACGCAGTGGCTGCACCCAGTCAATGTGTAAAAGGAAGGCACAACATACGCGATAAGTTTGATATGAGTTTATCAACTTGCTCAATGTTAAAAAGTTGTTAAAAATGATCATCCGTACCAGTAGCATATTATTGTAATCAAAAGTTAGGCTAGTAGGCTGGTGGCAAAATTTAGCTAAATAATATTTCTGCTTTTCTTTTGATTAAGATAATATATAACTAGCACAAATGATCATTTAGAAAAAAACGACTTTTTTAACTGTTTTTACACTTTAAGCTAGAAAGAACGCAGTGACAGAGGTCAGGGTTTTAACCCGCTCGGCGCTGGGGCCTCCAGCCGAACGCCCGGTGCAGGGGGGGGGGTTGGATAAATTTTACCCCCCCCCCTCATATCTTCCGAACTAATAACCGCAGCGAGACGCGCAAGACGGCGTTCGGAAGCTCTCAGTGCGAACAATCTAACGCAAACCCTAAATTTGTGAAATAAGGTCACATGTCAGGTCACGGTCAGGTCAAGTGTCAAAATTGAGTGTATTTGGGTTTTTGGGCTATACTTTCCATCCAAAGCCTTATATTGCGACTATTATCTCACAAAGTGCTCTCAAATATATAATGCATCTTCCGCATCAGTAAAAGTGAAATTGTAAGCAAATGTCAAGGTCAAGGTTAGGTCACAAAAGGTCACAGGTCTACGAAAGCCATGCGACACATGTTGTATGGGTTATTTTACACGTAGAAATCGATAGAAGCAGCCATTTTCACAGCCTGACCCAATATAATGGCCCTCAGGTCAAAGTCAGGTAACGATAAGGTCAAAATTTGAAATTGATTAATCCAAATCAAAATTGCATGTTTCTAGATTAGTTTTGTCTTAGAAATACAGTGGTGGCAGTTATTTGTCTGTATCTGGTCAGTAAAAGCCAACAAACGCAATTAAAAAAAATGACGCCATGAGTTACTTATACTTAGAAAGCCATAAGTCAGTAAAAAATAAAGATATTGCTTTGCAATTTGGTTTGGGCATCGTCCATACTCGTTTTTCTAATATATCTTCCGTTTTTTAAGAAAGAGAAAAAAAGTGGAAATTCTTCCACAAAAAAGTTTTTCTTCATTTTTTGGGGTAAAAAACACAAAGTTATGCAAATCCGAGATACCCATTTTGAATACAATGTTATTTCCTTTCTTTTGACGCTTATATTTGCGATTTGCATTAACCCTCGCCCTACAGGAGTTTTTTAACCTTCGCCCTACGGGGGGGGCTGACAGCCCCCCCCTGTTAACACGCGCCCTGGAGGGGGGCGAAATCCGCCCACCCCTCCGGTTTTTAGAAGATAGCGCAAAAACGGCGGCGCGCAGCGCCGCCATTTTTTGTATACCTGTTTAGAAATGAACTTCCCGCATTATGTAAATTTTTTGGCCTCAGGTCATCTCAGGTCAGGTCACCAGACCAGGTCACGTGATGACCTCAACTCCAAAACGTTTGCAGTAGTACCACAGCCACAGTTTTACGCCGATCGGTTTCAATCTTGCAGGACTTCATAAGGTCATAGATACCAACAATTTGTTTATCTCGGATTTCTAATATCGGTGACCTAAGGTCAGGTCAATTTTTTGACCGCCAACACGGTTTTATCAATAACTTTCGACATGATGAAGATAGAGAAGATAAAACGGTACCAATATGTTTGTCTCGTCGAGACACGTCTCCCAATATGCAACATGACCAACTTGGGTCACCATTTGACCTTGACCTGAGGTCAAATTTATCAGTTGACCTAACCAGGTCACCATGAATATGATTCGAAGCGCCTTGACAAGACACACGCGATGGCGTAAACATTATTGCTTTATCTTTATTAGTTCAAAGGTTATTTGAGAAAACAATTTTGAAAACAAAATCACCTTTTTGACATTCGGTGACCTCTGGAGCCTAAACTATTGACCTGAGCTCAAATCTCAGGACATCTATGTCGATTGAATTTTTCAATGACTTTCGATTGCTTTTTTCCGTTTGCTGCTAACTATCATAGTTCCCGAGATATTTTGGGGTGTTCGAACCGAAGTCTTGAAAACTTGAAAATCCGACCCTTGATGACCTCTGGTGACCTCAATATTGACCTGAAAAAAAATGCCTGAAATAATTTCAAAATGCATTTTGACAAGCTTTCGAACGGTGTTTTCGGGTTTTGTCTACGTTTTATAGGAGCCAAGTTAGAGGGGGAGTCGAAACGCCCCTCCCCCCCCCCCCCCCGGCACGGCGAAGGTGGCGCCGAGCACCGGTACGGCGCAGGTTAAGATGGACAAGAAGGCACGGCGCGAGGGGCGTGGGTGGCCGTTTGGGGCAGCATGTTCCAGGCGGCGGCCGCGCGGTATGGTAATTGCCGCTGAGGTCAGCCGGACGCGCGGGAGGTGTAGTGAGCCGACACCGTTCGCGGAGGCTCGGGTACTACGCAGGGAGGCCTCCTCTCGTGTTATAAAAAGCGAACGCAGTGTGGAGGGTGAATCGCCTTCGTGTAGTGCTCGGTACACGTTTACACAGTCGTGGCGGCGCACCATCTCGGGCACACTGACCCATCCCAGCGTCTCCAGGGCCGGCGAAATGCGAAATGTGATCGTAGCGACCAACAGCAGTGACAAGCCTAGCGGCAAAGTGGACAACTTTCTGTACCGTTTTCAGATGGCAGTCGACGGCGCCTCCCCACACAGACAAACAATATTGTATATGGGGGAAAACGTGGACACAGACAAGAAGCCTCAGAACATCATAGTTCAGATGGCATCGAATTTTAAACAGCGACACGAGAATAGCGTTACAACGCCAGACGACCGCAGAGATGTGCGCCTCCCAGCTGAGATGCTGGTCGAGGAGTACACCCAGCACCTTCACTGTGGTTGATGGGTGAATAGTTGTGCCAGAGATGCTGATATCAAAATTGCCGGCTTTTTGAATGGATGATTTTGTCCCGATCAGTGTGAAGTCCGTCTTCTCAGGGTTCATTTTCAGACTGTTGGCTTCAAACCACGTTTGAAGGCACCAGATGGACTCCTTGACGCGAGACTTGAGGAGGGATAGGCCGGTGACGTCAGGTGTGGAGCTGTTGGGGAGCTGAGTGTCATCGGCATAGGATAGGAGGCGGTCATGAGGAAGGAATCATGATAAGTCGTTGATGAAGATCATAAAAAGGATTGGACCAACCAGGTATCCCTGAGGCACACCGTGTGACAACGGCAGCGGGGTCAAGCTGCTATTGCCAACCACCTGTCTCCGATCGCGCAGGTAGCTCCTAAACCACTCGGAGGCTACACCACACCACTCCAGCTTCTCCAGAAGGACGCCGTGATCGACGCTGTCGAATGCCTTGCTGAGGTCGATCGTCGTGAGCGACGCAACGTGACCATTATCGACGGCCCTTGCGAGCCACACGACAGCGTCAATCAGGGCGTCCTCCGTGGAGTGACGCGGCCGGTACGCGTACTGAGTCGGCTTAAGCACGTGGTGTTCGAGCAGGTATGACGTCAGTTGAAGACAGCCGACTTTTTCGGTATTTTTTTTTAAAAGCACGGAGATAATGGAGATAGGCCGAAAGTTGTTGAGATCTGCTCGATCAACCGCCTTGTGCACGGGAGTGACACGAGCGGTTTTCCATGCGTCAGGAAAGGTACGGGAGATAATTGAGCAGTTTATCAGGTGCAGTAAATGAGGTGCAGTAGATGAGGTGCAGTAGATGAGGTGCAGTAGATGAGGTGCAGTAGATGAGGGTAGAGGAGGGTGCGGTAGATGTAGGTCAACTGGTGACCTTTGGGGTCTGACATGATCTTGACGAAAAGGTCATAGGTCGCAATCTAAAAGTTTTTACACTTCAAATTTTAATAGGATACGTATAATTGTTGTAAACTCAGCTACTGAAAATTTCAGCAAGATGCGCCGCATATGTAAACAGTTATTCAAGAAAAACCTCAGGGGGTCGTTTTAGGACCTCCGTAGGGCGAGGGTTAATAAACCTGGTAGTGCAAGAATTAATTGTATTTTTGCTTTAGCGCATGAGTCACGAACTCTCGACATCATGCTAAAGAAGCTATCGCATTACTCGAGCAATACGAGATACCCCACCGCCGGCACCAATGCGCCTCCCCCCCCCCCCCCCCTGAATAACCACGTACATGGCCTACACACAAACGCGACACCATCTCCGCCGCAGAGATAGACTATGCTCGACGACGATGATGATGTGCTGTTTGGGCAGCTATGACCTGCCCGCTGTGCAAAATTGGGAAGTGTCTTGCCATATGCATGGGGTATCGTTGGGAAGCATGTGCATTTGTATGTTATCATCGCTTGTTGCTATATCAACTGCATATTCGTACTCTCTCGTCGTGAGATTAAAAAGGCCATATTGAGTATGTCCCGAAAATGGTTGCTAAAATGTTGTTTTCCCACTTCCCTTGCCTCCACCTTTGACAACATGGATCACAGCTGAAGCCAAGACGTTTCAGCAGATGCACTTCGGATATTTGCATAAATGATGTGCGAAAGGAAAAAAAATACGAGCCATGTGTTCACACGAACTCCAGTGAGGAGATGCGGGATTCAAATCTTAAAAAAAGATATTGCCACAATGTTGTACCATTTTGTCACAGAACTGACAATTGTATGCTGTATTCCTTTCAGAGATGATTGCGAATCAATAGCTCTGGATGACTTCGCTCCGGGCCTCAGTAAAAATTCGTTGTATACCAACGGGCCTGTCACACGCGTCCGACCAAACAACGAGTCAACAGGTAGACAAGCCTCTGCATGTGATTGGTGGTTAATGCGTTTATATATTAGTATCTTACATGAACACACCCTTGAATGGAATCCTTTCCTTATTTTGTTGACTTGTAAATGCACCGTGTTCTAACTATTAGTTTATTCCAGGACAAAAGTCAAATGTGAAAGAGTTAAAGGACAAAAGGTCAAATGTGAAAAAGTCAAAGGACAAAAAGTCAAATTAACTAAAAGTCAAAGGACAAAAGTCAAATCGGCTAAAAGTAAAATGCAAAAAGTAAAAACGGCAAAAAGTTAAAAGGACAACAGTTAAATGCAAAAAGTAAAAACGGCGAAGAGTAAAAAGGGCAAAAGTCAAAAGAAAAAAGTAAAAACCGCAAAAAGTCGAGGGGACAAAAAGTAAGATGGCAAGGAGTCAAAAAGATAAGTCAAATACAGAAAGTCAAATAGGCAAAATAGGAAAGTCAAATAGGCAAAATAGGAAAGTCAAATAGGAAAGTCAAAAAAGATAAAAGTAAAATGCAAAAAGTCAAAAGCACATAAAGTCGAATGCAAAAATTCAAAAACGCAAAAGTAAAATTCAAAAAGAAAAAACGCAAAAAGTAAAATGCAAAAAGTCAAAAAAGCAAAAGTAAAATGCAAAAAGTCAAAAGCGTAAAAGTCAAACACAAAAAGTAAAATACGAAAAGTCGAGAGAGAAAAAAATCCGGCGAGATAATGGAAAGATAACGGAAGCAGAAGTTAATACATTAAATCGTTAACTTCAATTATCATACAAAAGAGAGACTGTTTCCTATTCAGCACGTGTTACACAGATTTTACAAATAAATATGCATGTGTTTATGGATCGTAATGCTGAAGCCAATAGGAATAACACCGGAAGTGATAATGGACTGTATAGGATCCAATGTTATTGGATCATACCATATTTGGTCATTAATTATTGGATTATTGGATAAAGCGAACAGTTCCATGATAAAATATTTAATGGACTTGCGCCTGAAATATTGTGTTTGTATTGAACTCGCCTTCGGCTCGTCCAATAACAAATATTTGTATTTCTTTCAGGCGCTCGTCCATTAACCCTATTCCCTGCGGGCGGCCAGAATTACGTTAACCTGCGGGGAACAGATTCTGCCCCCCCCCCCCCCAGAGATCTCGAGAACCGCTCGGTCGATTTCGATGTGAAAAACGCCATTCGATGCGTCATGATAAGGTCTTTCTTGTTGGACCCCGCAATTTTTGTTTTGTAAAATTGTGGGGCCGGGGTGCAACAAAAAAACGGAAAATTATGGGTGTTTTTTGAAAGCTCATTGCGGCCATGTGGCTCGACCGATTTGCATGCACCAAACGTGTTTGAGCTTCAAATGTACTGGTCTTTAATATATGAAAAGACAAAAAATAAAATAATAGGCATATTCAGGGAATGTAAAATGGGGGGATTTTCTGAGAGAAAAAAACATGTGCTATTTGTGATTGTTTGGGACGACATGAACGTCACATGTGGGCATTATATTCCGTAATTTGTTAAATTTGATATATTGGGCATAGGCGGATCCAGGAAAAACATGGGGGCACCATGCGCGTAACGCTTTTATCATCTTCCTAATTTGAAGTTGGACCTAATTTGATGGTGGGAATCGCCTCTCATTTGTTTATGCTGAATGCGCCTCTGCCCCACAAATATGTACAATCCCAGTATCTATGATGCATATTGCATTGAAATTGTTTCTGACGCATTTATTGCACTGTAAACCACGAAAAAAGTATGCGTCGCAAAACCGCATTCGTAACACCCTCCCCAAAACAGGACCCTGGACTCGCCTCTGCTGGACCAATTTTGTCAACATTTTGACACAACACGTGCCATTCAATTTTTGGAAATGTCACAAAGTGTCAGGACGCTAGGCTTAACGGTTTAGAAGCGGCAAGTGAGAAACTACTGGGAGGGGCAGAATCTGCCCCGCAGGGAATAGGGTTAAAGTATAATATATTTGTACAGTGCAGGCAAATACATCGAATAAGAATCACGTTCGCTATATCGGGCTGTTCATCACCTACTAGCAATGCAAATTTCAGGGACACGGAGCCAGTGCTAGGCCCGAAGTTCGGGTCCGGTGTTTAAGTTGTGTCGGGCTGACAGGCCCATGGTGTCTGATCAATATTTTTCTTCTTCAATGTTATGCCGTGCCTGACACCGTGTTGACTGTTGACACTTGCCACAAGTGAAGTTACCTATGCCGATATTGACCCGAGGATTCGAATGAGACCATTAGTTTTGCAATCGGACAATAACTTTGGGTCGTTTTGAGCCGCCCCGTCGTTTGATCTTGAAAATGACCTTGAAGATTACCTTTAGTGTCAAAGTGAATGTCATTTTCGTGATAAGCGTGTCCAAGTGGACCAGTAACCACATTGTGAAGCGAATCGTTACTCGACGCTGAATTATAATCCGAATCCGTCGCTAACTTCACGGACATGATAAAAACGGCCTTTAATTAAAGGGAATAGTGCACCTTTAACATTAGTTGTTAATTGAGATAGCCAGATTGTCGGGAGTACTGATAAATCTCCAAATCTGAAAACAAAATCCTTCCAAAACGACCTAGTTGCTGAGTTTCAACGCAAAAAAAACGTTGGTTTATTTGGTTTTATTTTAAAGGGACAAATCTCGTGACGTTTGGCATACGTCATTAGTGGGATTTATATCGGACTTCGTTTTCGCTATTTGAACCGACCGCCATCGACACGTATCATGCGTTTGGCAACAGAATTGCCAGGGAGGCTCGTTCCTCTCTGGAGTAGCCATTGGTTTAAAATCCGTTTCACGAAGCTGATTGGTCTAGATTGCGCCATCGCCGCTGTTAGAAATATTATTTATTGTATTATATTTATAGTGTAGCTGTTATAAATATTATTATAGAAAACATCGACCAAGTTAGAAAAATTATTGTACATAACCCGCGCACTGCAGGGGGTTGATTCCCCTTCAGATCTTTCGCAGATAGCGAAAAAACTGTGGCGCGCAGCGACGCCGTGTTTTGGCACACCTGTTAGGACATCAATTGCGCACACTTTGAAGAAACAAAAAAACCTCGGGTCATCTCAGGTCAGGTCACCAAACTAGGTCAAGTGACCCCACCTCCAAAAATGTTTGCAGTTGTGCCAAAGCCAGAGTTTCTCACCTATCAGTTTGAAACTTACAGGATGTCATGAGGGCATAAGTACTTACAATTTGTTGATCTCGGAATTTTGATATCAGTGACCTAAGGTCAGGTCAATTTCGTAACCTCCCCATAATAAGTAAATGGGGAAATATACAAATTCTTCCTATTTCAAGGATATGCATGATATTAGTCCAATTACTTCTGGATCATGTTATTATAGGATATTCTTGATGATCCAAGTGTAAGTTTTGTTCAGTGACCCCTATGGAGTCATTTGAGGTCATGCGAGGTCACCATCACTTTTTTTGTCAATAACTCCCGACATAATAAAGATAGAGAAGTAAACCAGACAGCAATGTGTTTGTCTCGTCGAGACACGTCTTCCCATATGCAACATACCCTACTTCGGTCACCACAAGACCTGACCTGAGGTACCCACACTTGACCTGAGGTCAATTTTTGTTAGTTGCCTTAACGAAGTCACTATGTATCATGTGAAGCGTCTTGACAAGATAAAAGCAATGTCGTAAACAGTTTTCCGTTATCATTATTAAGTAAAAAGTTAACAGCGAAAAACTATTTTGCAAAAAAAAAACATTTTGTCCTTTTTGAACTCTGGAGCCTCAAATATTGACCTGAGATCAAATTTGAGGACATTGTGTCGATTGAAAATTGCACTGGCTGGCGTTTGATTTTTTCCGTTTGTTTCTAACTAGCATAGTTTCCGAGATATATGGGAATTTCTGGAGCGAAGTCCTAAAACAGGAATAACCTGGCGCAAATTTGACATTGGATGACCGCTGGTGACCTCTATTTTGACCTGACCTAAAAAGATACTGGAATTCTTTGGATAGAACTTGTATCAAGCTATCAAATACAGTTTTCTGCTTGTCCCTACATAGCGTAGTTTTTTTAGATCTCACGGGTGCGAAAATCAACCCCCCTTGCAGTTCGTGTTCGGCGCAAACCCTATGCAGTGCGCAGGATAACTTTGTCAATTTGTATTGGATTTCCAATTGAAAATAATGCCAACACGCGTCTTGAAAAGCGTGCCTTTTGATGAGTGTTTCGTAAGTCGTACCGGTAGCTGCAATATTCACTGCAGTTCACTGCATTCACTCACATCCACCACAGTCCACACACTGATGAACACACAAACATATTTATGGGTAGGTATATCACATGTATTTATGCACAGGCACATTTATGGGTATGTGTTCACGCAACGCCACTCCATCACCACTCAAACAAGGCAGGTGCAAACATTCACACATTTTCAATCGCGACCAATATTACTCGCGAGTCGCGACCCAGCGAACGTGGTTGTTAGTGTTGTTCATATTCTAATTCAAGGATATACTTTTGCCGGTATGATGTCACAACTTGGTTTTGGTGACGCAAGATCCTTGTGACGTCACATGTACAAATATGAATATTTGTTATCCAATAACAACAAATTGCTACTTTTTCGCAAAAACAAATGCCAGAACCGTAGTCAGGAAGGACACTCTTTTCCAACATTCCACGTACCAAGGTGCACTTATTCCCTTCAAAAGCAGTTTACCTTTGCATGTCGTATGGAACTGGTATAGCCTTCATGAACATTTGAGCTTTATTCCCTCTGATTTTGTGACGTTTTGGAGGAGCGAAGTGAAGAAACTTACTCTCACCACAAGCTTTGGCGTGACGCGGAGCCGTGAATCAGCTATTTTTGCCCTTTTACTTTTGTATTCGACTTTTTGCCCTTTTGACTTTTTGCATGTGACTTTTTGCATGTGACTTTTTGCCTTTTTGACTTTTTGCATTTGTCCGGTTACCTTTTTGGCTTTTTCATTTGACTGTCTGCCTTTTTTACTTTTAGCCACTATGACTTTTTGCCTGTTTGCCTTTTTGCATTTGACTTTTATACTTTTTACTTTTTGCATTTGACGTTTTGTCCTTTTTACTTTTTGCTGTTTTGACTTTTTGCATTTGACTTTTATCCCATTTGACTTTTTGCCTGTTTGACTGTTTGCATTTTACTTTTTGCTTTTTGACTTTTTGACATTACTTTTTGTCCGTTTGACTTTTTGCATTTTACTTTTAGCCTATTTTACTTTTTGTATTTTGACTTTTTCACATTTGACTTTTAGTCCTTTGACTTTTTTACTTTTTACCTTTTGTCCGGTTACCGTTCTAGTTGTTTTCGCCCATCTGCACCGTAACGTGTGCATGCTCAATGCTCATTCTCGTAGCTTGTAATGGCTGCTATTAACGAGGAAATCAATGGAAAAGTAAAATCCTTTGTTTTTGTGTGATGAATAAATAGCCGTTTGCACGAAAGATTATTGCGCTGAAAAAAGGAAAGTTTCTGAGAAGTTTTGGTATAGAAGTCTTAGTTTATTATACATTCCAAGAAATAAATGACTGATTTAGGCGATATTATCACTATTCAATAGTTATGGGAACAGCTCATAACAAGTTAACGATACAAAATTTGCCATTTTTAAAGAACATATGCGTCTTAGACTCCAATCGTTCAGTTTAGCATACCGTCATACTAATTAGTATATCTGGCAGCGTCATGGATCACAGGTCTGTCTGCGCATGCACATTGATGGGCCAGCATCGATTCGCAGCTGCTTGCGACCCGCGTGCCGCACGCACATAGACAAAACCAAGCCGCACAGGCCGGCCGCCAGATTGGGCCGGATTGGGCTAATCCATTGCGGCCAATAGCGTTACACGCCCCATAATTTTCTGAACCGTTCTGAAGTTTTGACAAGTTTCAGTCGGTGGAAATCTGTCGTCACAACTGACCTGTCAATGCTTACTTGATAACTACCACTAAACCGCATTTTTTCTCTCTCAACATATTCAACATTCAACATCTTGCCAACATATTACACAATTCTGAGGGACATCTCAAGCCAAAAATCGCATGTAAAAGTTGTGTAGTTAAGGAATGGATCGTCGAACTAAGACTTCTATACCAAAACTTCTCAGTAACCTTTCATTTCTTTTCAGCGCAACAATCCTTTGTGAAAACGACTAATAAAACAATACTAAATAATACATCGAACAACACGCGCACCAAAATCTCCAACAAACCTCAACAACTATATCATACGAAATATGTAATACATCTCCATACTAGATAGTTACACAACATAAAACGCCAGTTTACCGCGCCTATAACGACCTCGCTAATCCATCTATCTGATCGGCTGCCCCCAGTGGACGAGCTGGTGCAGCAGCTGGACTGCGCTCACCCGGCTCTGCGCGTGCTGCACCGTGCCGAGATGCCAGAGCGCTGGCACTACCGGCAGAGTCGCCGCATCGAGCCCATCATAGCCACCGTGGACCAGGGCTACGGCCTCTCCGTCAAACGCTCCGACTTCTGCCTGCGAGGCATGCACGGCTACGATAACGATCTGGTGGACATGCGGGTGCGTGCAGTCTGAGGCGTGACCAGGAATGGGAGGCTACGGGGAACGACAGGGCAAAAGACACATCTCCGCACGCAAAGGTGCATGCAGACATGCTCCCAAGCACGCACGAATGCGATGATCCAGGGGGATGAGGGGGGGGGGCAGAGGATGCCGTTGGTCTGAGTCATGACAAAAGGCATCCGTACATTACTTACTCTCTTCTTAGTGTGACAAAATGATCATGCGTTCTTTTTGTTTCAACCTATTCCCTGCTGAGAGGCAGATTCTGCCCCACCCCCCCCCCCCCCCCCACCCCGGCGGTTTTTTCACTTGCCGCTTATAAACTGATACGCCTAGCGTCCTGAAACTTTGTGACTTTTCCTAAAATTAAATGGCGCGTGTTGTGTCAAAAAATTTAAAAAATAGGTCCAGCAGAGGGGGTGCCAGGCTCCGGTTTTTGTGAGGGTGTTACGAATGTGGTTTTGCGGCGCATACTTCCTACGTGGTTTGCAGTGCAATAAATGTGTCAGAAACAATTTAAATGCAATATGCATCATAAATACTGGGATTGTACATATTTTTGGGCAGAGGAGCACTCAGGTACAAACAAAATGGGAGGCGATACCCTCCCTCAAATTTGGTCGAACTTCAAATTTGTAAGATGTAAAAAGCGTTACGCGTCCCGCCACGTTTTTTTCCTGGATCTGCCTATGCACAATATATTACATTTAACAAACTACATCATATAATGTCCACATGTGACGTTCAGGTCGTGCCAAACAATCACGAACAGCCCATATTTTGTATCTAGTAGAATCCCCACATTTTACATCCCCTGAATACGCCTATGATTTTTTAGTTTTGTTTTTTTGTCTTTTGATATAATTGAAGACCAATACACTTGAAGCTAAAAAAAAACGTTTGGGGCATGACAATCGTCAAACCACATGGCCGCAATAATCTTTAAAAAAAAAACAATATTCGTTTTTTTCCCCTGGCCCCCCATTTTGGAGAAGAAAAAAAAACAGGACTTCATAAAGATCTTGTCATGACTAATCGAATGGCGTTTCCTCAATGAAATCGACCGAGCTCGGTGTCTCGAGAATTTCTGGGGAGGGGGGGCGGGGGCAGAATCTGCCCCCGCAGGTTAACGTAATTTTGGCAGCCCGCAGGAGAATAGGGTGTAAATACCTGATTTGGTAGAAGAGAGGGTAACGTCAGACTCATTTGTTTCTCCATGGTGGCTCCGTTGGTAGAGGTGTCGGGATGAAAACTCGCCGGTCCTCGCATGGTCATCAGGTGGGGTGAACATGTTTCTATTTTCGAGCATGTATACTATTCTTACTACTCTCTACTACTCTATGCCTCTTAATTCTCTTGGTGAACTTGAATTACGAGATTATAGTGGGTGTCCACGCAACATGCCTCTGCTAAGCGAAACACTCGCTACAATAAATTTACCCATTGGCACGTTCAGATTACATTTATTAAACATATTTATCCAAGAAAAGAAAAAAGTATATTTATAAGCCAAACTTGCAAATGTGGATATACTCAAAGGCAATACTATTCAGACTATACGAGCACTATGAAACAGCTTGAAGTGACGTGTTTGTCATGTCATTCTTATACGGTCAAGCAGGGCCATATGTTAACCCGCGAGGTCACTGGGGGGGGGGGGGGGGTGGGGGATAGGTGGGGGGGGGGGGGGGGGGGGTAGCTGGGGAAGAGCAGGGGGTTAGGAGCCCCTCCCCCTCCCTCTTAGGAATATTAGGAATATCTTAACAATTAATGTAGATATACGGACGCCAAACTTTCAGGTACCATCCCGGGCATTCATTATTTACATCCTTTTTGAGAAAAATTAAAAAAGTTTCGACTTATAATTTTTGTATAGATATAGGTGAATTTAGTGACGTCACTAAACACACGATTTTGACACCAAATCGGGCTAAACTTTGCTCAGGCGCTTACAAATGCCGCATTTTAAGCAAAAATGCAATATAAAATAATAAAAGGTAGGAAAATTGCAAGGGCTCGAAATCCAAGTATCTCAAATAATAAAAAAAATGCTTTTTGACCCCATTTTTATTTTAAACACGTTTTTTGAGAGAGAAAAAACTCAACAAATAAAAATTTTCAAAGATATTGAAAACCGGAATATATATCTAGATAACGACATATGAGGGCAACTACATACCAAATTTCAAAATGATATCATCTTTTTTGACTGTCATGGAATATAATAGTATGGGTACATCATGACGTCGATATTTTGATTGCGTTTTTTTGCTTTATTTTACCGGATACAGACAAATAAATGCCAGCACTGTTTTGTTAGATAAAACTGATACAGAAAACATGTTTTTTTCATTTCTGATTATCAATTTCAAATTTTTGACCCTTCAGTGACCTGATAACTTTGACCTTAACTTGAACACTAACTTCACGTAATGAACGTCAGGTGGTAAAAATGGACTACCACTATCCGAATTATACTGCGTAAAAGCATCCATAAAACATGTGCTGCATGACTTCGGGTAAGATATTTTGTGTGTAGTTGGACCTTTGTGACCTGACAATCAAATCCTTGAGAAATCAATTCTCAATCCTCTCTTGATCTTTCCAACAATCTCACTTTAGCTCATGTGGGATATGTATCCATACATTTGGACACGCACTTTGGGTAATAATAGGACGCATATCGAGAGGCCAATGGTTGACAAGTATTGTCCATAAACTCAAATTACCTTCAATTTTGGACGTTTGACTTGACCTTGATCTGACATGTGACCTTAATTTAATTGTTTTAAGTTTGTGTTAGGCTTATACTCATTGACGCGCTTACAGAATTACCGCATTGCGCGTCCCGCTGCGATCATTGGTTCTGAGATTAACAGAGGGGGCTAAAATAAGCCCCCCCCCCCTCCTCTAGAGAGTCGTGTTAACAGAATAATACCCAGTGGACTGCTGGGGTTAAGCAAGGCCAGGGTGACAAGAATGTTTGCGCCTTTTGCTGAGCTTTTTCGTTCGCCCATGTCCCTCATTCAAGCAGAATTTTACTACGAAGCCGTTTGAGGACATTCAGACTATACAGTCTGTTCCAGAACACTTCTCAATCTCCGCGATATAGGAGGACGAACGCTACAAGCACAGGTGAGATCACGCTCTCAGCCACTTGTGAGACACGTGGCTGGCCGCCTTCTGTTTGTGCATGATGCCCAGCTGCTCGGTATGATGCATTTCTGATTTTTGCATAGTGAATAACTGAATAATCACCAACTGCCATTCATTTAAAGAAAACGCGAATGAAAGCGAGGTTTGACATTTTGTTCCTTCATTGTTTTTCATATTTCATCATCGTCATCATTTTTCGTCATCTCATATTTTGTTCACTCAATTTGTGAAGGCACATGTCAAGTCCTTTATATTTGGTTTCTTGAATAAATGATGCGCCTCATTTCCCCAGACGTTTGCGTGTAGTGCTGTATTAATACAAGAGCTTTATAATCACCCTTAGCCTGAACCGAAATTATTCAGGTCAATGCTTATGGACTGTGTACCTTTCAATCCGCTGCCTGCATTTGGTTTGCCTTAACGTACGCGGCACAAAAGCATTGCTGATTAAGTTCATTTGTATACAAATCGTGTGCAACATTCTTCAGAATACGATTGATTATCTCAGATTGTATTCGATATATTGTAAATTACTCGCGCAGTTCATAAGCGAACTATTATGCTGACCAATATAATCTTTAACCCTCGAGCTTTCCATATAGGTACAATGTATGTTCTGACGGGATGTCCAAATCGGATACCAGCGTGTCACGTGTGCGTTGTAGCGTGTGCGTGAGTGTCATGAAAATAACCACTGTTCTGCCTAACTCTTTTGCAGCCTGGACACCTGTTGTTAGACCCGCCATCGAACCTGACTATCTGCTCGGACCAGCACGTGTCCACACCCTCCAACATACCGAGCGGTTTGAGAGCCAGTGCGGCAGCTCAACTGGGAAACTGCCCAGCTGAGTTTAGGAGACAATTAGGCGACGCATACATGTTGCTTTGATACAAGGGTTTCATAATAGCCGACAGAAACTAATTTTATAGCTACCGTAACTGAACAATGTTTAATTCTGACACATAATTATCCTTTGGTTAATGTTTGTTTAATCGAACCTTCCTCCTTGAATGTACCAAAGTAAGATATTAAACTTTGTTTTACATTTGCATTCGGGCACAGGCCCCTTCATCAGATGTTATTAGCAATCGAATAACACATCATATCACATACACGACACAAGAATAGACATATTAGCACAGCTCGTGAAAATCAGATGACTTACACCTCCCACCCAGCCCAGCTGAAACCTACCCGATTCAAAATAAATAAATAAAATAAAGAAGGGCGAACATTTTGTAGATCTAATCACATGAAATTACATTCCTAAGATCACGCTCCATGATACGATATTATTGTTTTTAGGCCAATAGCTTATATCAATAAATAAAGAATAAAGTACGAAACAATTTTGTTACAGCAGTCAACACGAAATCGCAACTCCCATCCTGATATGGACACGCACGATGTCATATTACTGTTCTAAAGCAAGTAGCTACTATAAATCACGACGAACTAAAACACAATAACGGACAAGCACGAAAACAAACGACGAACCAAACGGGAAAATAATTACCCATTATATATTCATTATCGTCTTCAAGGAAGCAGCAACTAAGAATCATATGTGTTGGCTGCTCACTGTAGATTTATGATAGCATAGCTTCATTAGCTAATAACAAAAATAGTTTCATATATAAGGCGTCCCTGTTAATGTTGAAGTGGTAATCATCAATATAATAAATATAGCCCCCCCCCCAGTAAGCGCCGTAGTCGAGACGATGACGAGCAATGTGCGAAGGAAAATGTATGGATGTAATTTCAACTCGATAGGACAAGTAGTCTCCTGAGATACAAAAAAAGTGCGCACGTGCGCACAGAGGTTAACAAACCTCGAGGCTGGACACCGACAAAGAGCAAAGGCTAGCTCACTTCCATTGTTCGTGCTCTTATGGCAAATTACTCTAAAAATCAAGTTTTTCTCACGCTCGGTGACTAACAATATGTATACAAATTGGCAACTCTGGTACATTTGCAAACCATACAACATAAGTTGGTCAAACACGCCAGCAACATGTGTAAATCACAGCAGCACATTTCCAACACACAACACATTTTGTGATTGCTAACAAATGAGTCGTACATATGAAAGATAGTTGTGTGTCTCAATAATTGTACTCCTAGAAACATAGCAAGTTGAGCATCGTACTTAACTGAAATTTGTTGTACCTTATTGTTACAAGGTTGCAAGAATTAAACAAGATATTTTCCACATTCATCATGATGACTTCACTTGCTGCTTCCATGGGTGCTGCAAAATAGTTTTAGAATTTTTTCTATATTTTTTAATAGCATTGCCTATTTGAAGTAGGTAATTGGAATCAAGGCATCATTCAATATTCCATCAAATAAGATAGAGAACACCATTATTATTTGGGTTCCTGGTCATATAGAGAGCAATTATTTTATCCAGTATGATTTTACATTGACATAGTATTTATGCCAGTATTGAATAATTTCACCACAACGAACAGCTGATACAGATCCTGTGGATGCTGTGGCTATTTTGGTCTGAGTATGCCACAAATTGTATGTTATTGTTTAGAAACCAATATGAATTATAACATTGACACAGTTTTTTATGCAGTAATTTAATATTTAAACATATATTTTGTTAATTTAATTTTGATATAGATAGAGATAAAGAGATTGTGTCCAAGATACCAGGAAAAGATAACAAGATCCAGCAAATACATTCACCACTACTTTGGAACAATACTTGATCCATCAAGAATGTTGACAATTAGGTATCCAAAATGTTGACCGATAATTTGGCAAGTTCTTCAGATAGAGCTCCAAGAAAGTCCAGCATCAGGGACCACTTTTATAATGTGGGGGGAAGTGGTATTGCTAACATTTTTTTAATTGCTCAAACAAGAAAGGGGGAAAAAATTATCCCTTTCTCCATTCAAAATCATCCTTGTACCACTGACGCAGGATCCTCCATGGATATTTATCAAATTTGGATCTCCTAATAATATCACCCATTCATAATCATTCATATATTATATTTGCCTTTGCAATAGGTGAAATTCAGGTATGGACACATTGGTGCACGTTGCCATCAAGAGCAAAAGGATTGGTGCAGAAAGCTTACGCTTAAATCAGGAGCACCTATCCCTTATGACCAAGACGTAACGCATAGTTGTACCATCTACGGACCGCCACACCACAATCACATGATTTATCGAGTCTCAGGATACTAAGATTCAGATTATTAGGAAGGTGTAAATCCTGTGATTTGTGTTTATAATGATGCTTATTGCCAAGGAGTAGGTGGAAACACCTTGCTTGCAATGTACCTTACTATTGACATGGTATTAGTAAACAATAAAGATTAAAAGGTGAAGCGCCTGGGATATTGACCATGTATTGACCACTGCAATGTACTAAGTACTGCTATTTATCTTCATTGAAAGTGCATTTATATGATATACAGGAGCACCTTGGCAAGTAAAGCCAAGATGCCTGGGCAATTGTCACAAAAGGGCAACAATAATTAAATTAGGGGTGTGCACGTTGCGCACGTGCAGAGGCTAATCCCACTCCTGACTTATGGGAACAGTGGCGGCTGAGAGGTCCACTAACCACACACCGAAATTTGATTACACAATCGGCTCAGCCCGTTGCAGAGTTTTTGCGAGAGAAAACTAAACTCTTTCAACACCCCTCATGCGGCAACGTGCCTACGCCGCAGTGGTAGTCCACCCGCATGAGTGAGCACCGGTCTCAAACAGGTGTAGGTTGGATGCGTCTTCTAAGCAAAGAAGCCCGCTATGTCGATCGTGACGCATGGTTGCAGAGATATAGCTTCTCAAAAGCGTCGCCCACAGGTCGGGTCGGGTCGGCGGGTCGGGTCGGGGTCGGGTCGGGTCCGGGTCGGGTGGGTCGGTCGGGTGGTGGGTCGGGTCGGGTCGGGGTCGGGTCGGTGGGTCGGGTAGGTCGGATGGGTCGGTCAGGTGTGTCGGGTCGGGTCGGGTCGGTCGGGGTCGGATCGGGGCGTCTGGCGGTCGGGTCGGGTCGGGTCGGGACGGCGGTCGGGGTCGGGTTCGGGTTCGGGTCGGTCGGGTCGGGTCGGGTTGGCGGTCGGTTCGGTTCGGCGTTCGGCGTATCGGGTCTGGTCTAGACTGGGTCGGTACAGGCGGTCGGGTTCGGGCCGGGCCGGGCCGGGCTGGGTTGGGCCGCTCATATTAATATTTTTTCCCACATAACCACGGGTAAGGACGAGTGGAGCGCTTCGTGCTCGCTAGTAATAAAACAATTCATCAGGAGTAAGACCACACGATTACTGAACGTAGTTTGTTTGCATTTGGACATTTGCCCTGCCCCATTGCTGAAGCAATGTGAACTAAATGCATATGACCAGTAAATAACGCCTTTTTGGGGGCAGATGAACGAGAGCGAGCGACGCTCTTGGTAAAAGTTTAAAGCAGGGTTGAAATATGAAACGGCAAGGGAGCACTAGTGGTAATAACACAGTCATTTTAGTCCTACTCGAAAAATTTGTCAGGCCCTCAATGCAATGCAACACAAAAAATTAAGTTGTAT
>JAXIVJ010004700.1:55000-80490 GCA_036785665.1 Chirona hameri | reverse complement strand
TGCCCAGGGACGGGTATAAATGCGTATGTTGGATACTAATAAATTATCATAACTATATAAATACATAGTTACATTCTACTTCTTATGTTAGATGGTATCGAGCAAGTACTGGTATACAGTTATTGATCTCAGCACATTCCCATGTGGCCTCCGGAGTCCGGACCCCCAGTGCTGTCTGTTGTTGTTGGCCGTTGTCCAGGCATCGGACGCTGGGCTGATGCGCGGCAGCTGACGAGAGGGGGACGCTGCTTCTGCTGTGACTCACCGTCACGGGGGCTGACCGCCGCAGTCTCAGGTTTCCCCGTGCTTCCCGGGGTGCTCGGTCAGACAAAACAGTGTCTGACCGCTGTGGCGGGGTCGGGACTATTCTGGATCAGAGGAAGTACCGCAATGACGCGACCAGGCCGGCGTGGCGGGGCTATCCAGGGTATCGCAGAAACGTACCATGGTACACTTTGTACCGTGATACACTTTCTTGTATTGTGTTGCAACTTATGTGTATGGAGCCGGAGTCTAGCTTTTCTGGGTGTCGAATGCCTAAAGGAAATTGTTATTGTGCTGTGAGAAAATGTGCATTAAAATGCACCGACGATGGTATCGGATCCCAGGATTATACATTATATTCCGAAAGTCGCGAGGCTTGTCGAGTCTACCACACTGAATCGTTTTGACACAGATCACCGTGACGCTTTTCTGACACATCTCATCTCTGACACGCACACGTATCCAGCCAGCGCCGACAGATCTCATCTGACACTCTGGTGACACGCCCCTGCTTGTCTGGCCACTGAAGGCAGATCTCATCTGACACTCCTCTGACACACCCCTGCTTGTCTGGTCACTGAAGGCAGATCTCATCTGACACTCTGGTGACACGCCCCTGCTTGTCTGGCCACTGAAGGCGGATCTCATCTGACACTCTGGTGACACGCCCCTGCTTGTCTGGCCACTGACGGCTAATCTCATCTGACACTCCTCTGACACACCCCTGCTTGTCTGGCCACTGAAGGCTAATCTCATCTGACACTCCTCTGACACACCCCTGCTTGTCTGGCCACTGAAGGCAGATCTCATCTGACACTCCTCTGACACACCCCTGCTTGTCTGGCCACTGAAGGCTAATCTCATCTGACACTTCTCTGACACACCCCTGCTTGTCTGGCCACTGAAGGCGGATCTCATCTGACACTCTGGTGACACGCCCCTGCTTGTCTGGCCACTGAAGGCGGATCTCATCTGACACTCTGGTGACACGCCCCTGCTTGTCTGGCCACTGAAGGCTAATCTCATCTGACACTCCTCTGACACACCCCTGCTTGTCTGGCCACTGAAGGCAGATCTCATCTGACACTCCTCTGACACACCCCTGCTTGTCTGGCCACTGAAGGCAGATCTCATCTGACACTTCTCTGACACACCCCTGCTTGTCTGGCCACTGAAGGCGGATATCATCTGACACTCCTCTGACACACCCCTGCTTGTCTGGCCACTGAAGGCGGATCTCATCTGACACTCCTCTGACACACCCCTGCTTGTCTGGCCACTGAAGGCGGATCTCATCTGACACTCCTCTGACACACCCCTGCTTGTCTGGCCACTGAAGGCAGATCTCATCTGACACTCCTCTGACACACCCCTGCTTGTCTGGCCACTGAAGGCGGATCTCATCTGACACTCTGGTGACACGCCCCTGCTTGTCTGGCCACTGAAGGCGGATCTCAACTGACACTCCTCTGACACACCCCTGCTTGTCTGGCCACTGAAGGCGGATCTCATCTGACACTCTGGTGACACGCCCCTGCTTGTCTGGCCACTGAAGGCGGATCTCATCTGACACTCTGGTGACACGCCCCTGCTTGTCTGGCCACTGAAGGCTAATCTCATCTGACACTCCTCTGACACACCCCTGCTTGTCTGGCCACTGAAGGCAGATCTCATCTGACACTCCTCTGACACACCCCTGCTTGTCTGGCCACTGAAGGCAGATCTCATCTGACACTTCTCTGACACACCCCTGCTTGTCTGGCCACTGAAGGCGGATATCATCTGACACTCCTCTGACACACCCCTGCTTGTCTGGCCACTGAAGGCGGATCTCATCTGACACTCCTCTGACACACCCCTGCTTGTCTGGCCACTGAAGGCGGATCTCATCTGACACTCCTCTGACACACCCCTGCTTGTCTGGCCACTGAAGGCAGATCTCATCTGACACTCCTCTGACACACCCCTGCTTGTCTGGCCACTGAAGGCGGATCTCATCTGACACTCTGGTGACACGCCCCTGCTTGTCTGGCCACTGAAGGCGGATCTCAACTGACACTCCTCTGACACACCCCTGCTTGTCTGGCCACTGAAGGCGGATCTCATCTGACACTCTGGTGACACACCCCTGCTTGTCTGGCCACTGAAGGCAGAGCTCATCTGACACTCTGGTGACACGCCCCTGCTTGTCTGGCCACTGAAGGCGGATCTCATCTGACACTCCTCTGACATACCCCTGCTTGTCTGGCCACTGAAGGCAGATCTCATCTGACACTCTGGTGACACGCCCCTGCTTGTCTGGCCACTGAAGGCCAATCTCATCTGACACTCCTCTGACACACCCCTGCTTGTCTGGCCACTGAAGGCAGATCTCATCTGACACTCCTCTGACACACCCCTGCTTGTCTGGCCACTGAAGGCGGATCTCATCTGACACTCCTCTGACGCACCCCTGCTTGTCTGGCCACTGAAGGCGGATCTCATCTGACACGCTGGTGACACATCCCTGTTTGTCTGGCCACTGAAGGCAGATCTCATCTGACACTCCTGACACACCTCTACTTGTCTGGCCACTGAAGGCGGATCTCAACTGACACTCCTCTGACACACCCCTGCTTGTCTGGCCACTGAAGGCGGATCTCATCTGACACTCCTCTGACACACCCCTGCTTGTCTGGCCACTGAAGGCGGATCTCAACTGACACTCCTCTGACACACCCCTGCTTGTCTGGCCACTGAAGGCGGATCTCAACTGACACTCCTCTGACACACCCCTGCTTGTCTGGCCACTGAAGGCGGATCTCATCTGACACTCCTCTGACACACCCCTGCTTGTCTGGCCACTGAAGGCGGATCTTATCTGACACTCCTCTGACACACCCCTGCTTGTCTGGCCACTGAAGGCGGATCTCATCTGACACTCTGGTGACACGCCCCTGCTTGTCTGGCCACTGAAGGCTAATCTCATCTGACACTCCTCTGACACACCCCTGCTTGTCTGGCCATTGAAGGCGGATCTCATCTGACACTCTGGTGACACACCCCTGCTTGTCTGGCCAGCACCGACAGATCTCATCGGACACTCGTCTGACACCCCGCGTGTGTCCGACCCTCGAAGGCAGACCTCGTCTGACACTCCTCTGACACACGCGTGTCCGACCCTCGAAGGCAGACCTCATCTGACACTCCTCAGACACCCCGCGTGTGTCCGACCCTCGAAGGCAGACCTCATCTGACACTCCTCTGACACCCCGCGTGTGTCCGACCCTCGAAGACAGACCTCATCTGACACTCCTCTGACACCCCGCGTGTGTCCGACCCTCGAAGGCAGACCTCATCTGACACTCCTCTGACACACGCGTGTGTCCGACCCTCGAAGGCAGACCTCATCTGACACTCCTCTGACATCCCGCGTGTGTCCGACCCTCGAAGGCAGACTTCATCTGACACTCCTCTGACACCCCGCGTCTCCGTCCTCGGCGGGCAGACCTCATCTGACACTCCTCTGACACCCCGCGTCTCCGTCCTCGGCAGGCAGACCTCATCTGACACTCCTCTGACACCTCGCGTCTCCGTCCTCGGCAGGCAGACCTCATCTGACACTCCTCTGACACCCCGCGTCTCCGTCCTCGGCAGGCAGACCTCATCTGACACTCCTCTGACCCCCGCGTCTCCGTCCTCGGCAGGCAGACCTCATCTGACACTCCTCTGACCCCCGCGTCTCCGTCCTCGGCAGGCAGACCTCATCTGACACTCCTCTGACCCCCGCGTCTCCGTCCTCGGCAGGCAGACCTCATCTGACACTCCTCTAGACACCCCGCGTCTCCGTCCTCGGCAGGCAGACCTCATCTGACACTCCTCTGACCCCCGCGTCTCCGTCCTCGGCAGGACGATGCCGCTGGAGTCCCGTCTCCAGGAGGCTCCGGTGGCGCACGTGTCTGGCTTCCTCGTGACGGAAGAGCTGCGCCAGCTCCTGACGCGCTTCACCGTGTTCGCGTCGGACGAGCGGCCCGCAGACCGGCGGATCAAGCTGCACGGCGACATCTTCTACCACTGCGGCAACATCGAGGCGCCGGCCGCGGGGGACATCAGGGTGCAGTTCTCATACGCTGGGAAGTCTGGTGATACGGTGAGTGGCCAGGGGGGGGGGGTGTAGCAGATGGGTTACACGGGTTACATGGGTTACATGGAGTACATGGGTTGCATGGGTTACATGGGTTACATGGGTTACATGGGTTACATGGGTTACATGGGTTACATGGGTTACATGGGTTACATGGGTTACATGGGTTACATGGGTTACATGGGTTACATGGGTTACATGGGTTACATGGGTTACATGGGTTACATGGGTTACATGGGTTACATGGGTTACATGGGTTACATGGGTTACATGGGTTACATGGGTTACATGGGTTACATGGGTTACATGGGTTACATGGGTTACATGGGGTGCATGGATTACATGGGTTACATGGGTTACATGGGTTACATGGGTTACATGGGGTGCATGGATTACATGGGTTACATGGGTTACATGGGTTACATGGGTTACATGGGGTACATGGGTTGCATGGGTTGCATGGGTTGCATGGGTTGCATGGGTTGCATGGGTTGCATGGGTTGCATGGGTTGCATGGGTTGCATGGGTTGCATGGGTTGCATGGGTTGCATGGGTTGCATGGGTTGCATGGGTTGCATGGGTTGCATGGGTTGCATGGGTTACATGGGTTGCATGGGTTGCATGGGTTGCATGGGTTGCATGGGTTGCATGGGTTGCATGGGTTGCATGGGTTGCATGGGTTGCATGGGTTGCATGGGTTGCATGGGTTGCATGGGTTGCATGGGTTGCATGGGGTGCATGGGGTGCATGGGGTGCATGGATTACATGGGTTACATGGGTTGGTTACATGGGTTGGTTACATGGGTTACATGGGTTACGCGGGTCATATGGGTCACGCGGGTCATATGGGTCACGCGAGTCATATGGGTCACGAGGGTCACAGATTGCATGGGTCACATGGTTCACACGAGTCACACGGTTCATATGGGTCACGCTCACGTGGATTACACAGGTCACAATGGTCACACGGGTCACACAGGCAGCATGGGTCACTGGGAGGGAGGCTGGTGAGACTTGAGGGCCAAAGTCTAGAGAATGGGAACCCAGTCATGGAGAAGCATGACTGGGAATACCGCACCTACAATTTGCGGCATTGGGAATCTAATCTCACGGTCAATTGGTACGTATGTTTCGGTTCCCGACACTGAGACGCCTCCTGCGTTGTCGGGCTTTGTTGGTCTCGGACACGTTGACCCGCCAGGTGAATGAGCATGTCGAACTATCGCTGAAGACTTTGAACGGACGTATCTAGATCTGGTATTGGCCGAAGTCGGAAATGATCCTTGTAGTGGGTCGCTCGAGTGGAAGACAAACGGCCTTAAGCCTAATCGCAGCTGCGTGATTCGCGGTAAACACTTGTCGACTGCGTGACCAGGAAAATTCGGCCACTTCAGAGCATGAGTTGACAGGCGACGCATGGGTAACCACGGAGACAAGGACCTAGAGAGGAAAAAAATGACGGAAACTTACTGCAGGATGACGAAAATTTGTAACTTAGTGCTATGAAAAATAGCGCAGTCTTGTGAGCTGGAGTTGCCAGAGTCTGGGACCGCTCTGTCACCAGGCGAGCTAAAGCGACCACGCCGCGACCGTCTTGCCAAAGACAATACAAAACATCGGATGGATAACTATTCGTTTTTTTTTACATACTAACATTCATTGGCATATTATTTTATCATAAAGGAATTTTGAAATGGTTCCGGAACATCGGAATGAAAGTACATTTTGAGAGGAAAATGAGCCAGTGTTAGCAAAACTTAACAGTGTGTCACTGCATATCAAAAAGATTCTTGGTGAATATATTTGCCTTGATGCTTGTGTCAGATGCAATATTGCTGAACTGAGATATTTGGTATCTGTTGCCTTTTTACATTTGCCGAATTAACTTTGTGATTTTGTAGAATTTCAAAGATTTTCCAGATGTTTGGAATCTTTCAGTTTTTGTGTCGAAGAAGTCTTTGTATAATGAATCGTTGATCCTTCCCTTGTGAAAATTTCCCTGTTGTACATTTAAATCTGGAACAATGACCGAGCGAAGTTATACTTTGAGAATTTGTTTGGCAACTTTGAATTAATGAAGCTTTTCACATCCCGAATGCTCCCGCACGATAAGTTCCAGAACTGCCCTCTATAATTCACAATAATCATTATGTTGACGTGATGTTGACTTGCGTTCTTTCTTCAAAGAGTTATCAGTGGGCAGCTGAAAATCATATGTCGACTGGCGACTTGTGATAAGCAATGCTGAACAATTACTGTTCGTGCTATTTGGCTTCATCTGTTATCTTTAATTTAGTTTGCATACTTAGATTACTCTCGTAGATAACTGCTGTGTCTTGACTTCAGTATCAGTTATTAATTGATGTCATGCGGTCTATTCTGAATAATGCGAGCGATTTTGGTTATCTTAATCTGTCCGAGATCGTTATTTCAGGGAGAGAGAAAAAAACAGGGGACGACGTGAGCTAGTATCGGCATTCGACATTCCTCCATAATCTTAGCATTGACTCCCAAACACCGCATGGAAGAAAAAAACAGGAGTTTGCATATGCCAGCACTTCATACGATGCTGGTCTCGTTGAACCCGTTGGCATCAACACTGGTCATTGACGTCATCCCAATGCATCACGTACTTGGTCTATATGCTTCCATTTTCCATGGTAGGTGTGGACAGCTGAGCTATCCTCGTGTTTGCTGACATTAAGTATCAGTTGTTTATTGGACCACATTAGTTGGACATCGCCTATCAATTAAATAGGGTATGACGCTTTGCTCGTACTCATTTAATATCACCATTATTATTTTGTGGTTCTTTATTACATTCTTGCAATTCATAGCCCAAAGGATATTACTGAAGTGAATATATACACGGCGGCGAAATACTGAGACAACTTGTGGAGTTTGGCGTCGTACGCTCTCGGACGGAGGCCCGACAATGTGTCGCATCCGCAACTTTCCACTCACGGTTTACTTGGAGTTGTCTTAGTTCTCTAATTACCGAGCGGATGCGCGGTCTTCCATCAACCAGAGGGAAAAATACATGCTTGAGCGGCCCGACCGTAGCCATGGTTTTCAGAGGCTTATTTCTTCGCTACTACTCGGTGTGTGCGGCTGAAAATGGTGTATGCGGCTGAAAATGTGCATGCAAGAATGTTGATGTACAAATATCGTATTAATTTTCTGAAATTCTGCATTGTCGGGTTTAGGAGCAGCACGTGCCGACGCACACCCCTGTCTCCCCTATGATGGTGGTTGCACAACTTGCGGCCAGACCCGCAGGCCTCGCACTCGGCCGGCCCGGGCCGACCCGCCCGGTCACGTGACCGCCCGCGGCCGGCGAAGGACGGCTACCGGGGTCGCCGTCCCTGGCATGTCTCTCTAGTATCAGTAGCGGCGGCGGCCGCGCGGTAGCCCGTCACTTCCAAAACTACTTGCAAAACTCTCACAGATTCACTGGTGTTTATTAAATCGTAGTCCTGTGCAGGCTCATGTGGGTCCGCTCCTCCGGCGGAGCGCGCGCTGTATGATCTGCTGCGCGCGATGACCGGTGATACGGCGGCGGTTGAGTTTTTAGGTACCTGATGATATGTGTTAGAGTTGGCGCCTAGAGTCAAGCTCCCCAGCTTTTGCGCCAACTCTACCTTATGTGTACCATATAAATATGTTATAAAACAATAAACATGTTGATGATGATGATGTCTTGTTAAACTCAAAGCAAAGGTTGAGTTAAGCAGAAGTTGAGTTAACGTGCTCTTTCACATTAGGCAATGACGCTTAAAGAATAGCTCGCTCGGTTCGCGACCCAATAAGGGCGTTTTACCGGTTTACCGTTATGTGATGTGATGAGGTACCGTTATGTGACATTCTGCCTTCCTGTTACCGTAATTGCCTGCTGTTGTTACGCTTGCATGGTGTAATCACTTTCGTTCATAACAATTAGTTTGGGCGACAAATTACCTCAGCAGTCGGTGCGCCCAAATACCCAAATCATCGTCATCCTAACACAGTCCAAATACAAAATTGTCCTCAGGTGATAAACTGGAATAAACTGATGTTGTTCACTGTACGCTGAGTGAACGCTGGCTAAGTACGCTGAGTGAACGCTGGCTAAGTACGCTGAGGGAACGCTGGCTAAGTACGCTGAGGGAACGCTGGCTAAGTACGCTGAGGGAACGCTGGCTAAGTACGCTGAGTGAACGCTGGCTAAGTACGCTGAGTGAACGCTGGCTAAGTACGCTGAGTGAACGCTGGCTAAGTACGCTGAGTGAACGCTGGCTAAGTACACTGAGTGAACGCTGGCTAAGTACACTGAGTGAACGCTGGCTAAGTACGCTGAGTGAACGCTGGCTAAGTACGCTGAGTGAACGCTGGCTAAGTACGCTGAGTGAACGCTGGCTAAGTACACTGAGTGAACGCTGAGTGAACGCTGGCTAAGTACGCTGAGTGAACGCTGAGTGAACGCTGGCTAAGTACACTGAGTGAACGCTGGCTAAGTACGCTGAGTGAACGCTGGCTAAGTACGCTGAGTGAACGCTGGCTAAGTACACTGAGTGAACGCTGAGTGAACGCTGGCTAAGTACGCTGAGTGAACGCTGGCTAAGTACGCTGAGTGAACGCTGGCTAAGTACGCTGAGTGAACGCTGGCTAAGTACGCTGAGTGAACGCTGGCTAAGTACACTGAGTGAACGCTGGCTAAGTACACTGAGTGAACGCTGGCTAAGTACGCTGAGTGAACGCTGGCTAAGTACGCTGAGTGAACGCTGGCTAAGTACGCTGAGTGAACGCTGGCTAAGTACACTGAGTGAACGCTGAGTGAACGCTGGCTAAGTACGCTGAGTGAACGCTGAGTGAACGCTGGCTAAGTACACTGAGTGAACGCTGGCTAAGTACGCTGAGTGAACGCTGGCTAAGTACGCTGAGTGAACGCTGGCTAAGTACACTGAGTGAACGCTGAGTGAACGCTGGCTAAGTACGCTGAGTGAACGCTGAGTGAACGCTGGCTAAGTACACTGAGTGAACGCTGGCTAAGTACGCTGAGTGAACGCTGGCTAAGAAGCAAGTACGCTGAGTGAACGCTGGCTAAGCACGCTGAGTGAACGCTGGCTAAGTACGCTGAGTGAACGCTGGCTAAGTACGCTGAGTGAACGCTGGCTAAGTACGCTGAGTGAACGCTGGCTAAGTACGCTAAGTGAACGCTGGCTAAGTACGCTGAGTGAACGCTGGCTAAGTACGCTGAGTGAACGCTGGCTAAGTACGCTGAGTGAACGCTGGCTAAGTACGCTGAGTGAACGCTGGCTAAGTACGCTGAGTGAACGCTGGCTAAGTACGCTAAGTGAACGCTGGCTAAGTACGCTAAGTGAACGCTGGCTAAGTACGCTGAGTGAATGCTGGCTAAGTACGCTGAGGGAACGCTGGCTAAGTACGCTGAGTGAACGCTGGCTAAGTACGCTGAGTGAACGCTGGCTAAGTACGCTGAGTGAACGCTGGCTAAGTACGCTAAGTGAACGCTGGCTAAGAAGCAAGTACGCTGAGTGAACGCTGGCTAAGTACGCTAAGTGAACGCTGGCTAAGTACGCCAGCTTTCGAGTGGATATATTTTATGACGTACCGCAATGTAAATAAAACCTCAAAAGCTAACTTCGCCCATGTTACTCAGCTAATAGATCGTCGGGCTTTTAAGTGCCCCGCCCTGTCAAGGTGGGTCCAGTCCTTCCGGCAGGTGATATATGCTCCGGACTGGAATTATCTGCGGTCAGTAGCTCGACCTCAAACAGGTCATCAGGACTTGGCGGACCGTGCTCGAACTAAACAGCACATAGAACTTCCGACTCTGAAGTCTGTTGGATGGATCTGGAGTTTTCTGGCCGGATGGTAAAAGGCCCGCAACAAGCTTAGTGCTAAGCGAAGGACTCATATACCAAAACAAACATCCGTTTAAAAAAGATGAAGACTGAAATTATCAAATGAACCGGTATCAGCCGCTGCGTAGATGTGGTTTGGGTTCATTTAAAATTAAACGACAACCTGCACATTCTTCCGTATGTATTGCTCCGTTTATGATGTCTGTTTGCTTGCGCGGTAAAGCGTTGCTGTTTGAAATTTTCCCCAGCATCACACCACACCACGCGGTTCGCAATGTCACGTGATATAAAAAAAAAACTGCGTGGCTTAGAATATGCTGGATGACTTTTCAGTTGGTTCTACAGGTGTTTGCAGTCCGTACTAACAAATGCAATGATAAGATATAACAGTGGACCGATTCATCGGTTAAGTTGCCATTCATCACCCTGACAACTGAAGTCCTACATGATACATGAAGCCAGACGTTACATAGTCAAGTTTCCTGCGTACCTTGCACCATGCGTGGCCTATATAAGCTATCACTGCCCTGAGTGTCACTCGCCCACCCCCGTCGCGATGGCTGATCCATTTTTACCGACGGCTGTTGAGTGGTGGCGAGGTCGACTGGGCGGGTGCCGGGAATACATCTGTCCATTCGCACTTCATCGCTCCCTGTGACCTTGGTGACAGGGTCACATGCTCTGATAGCACTGAGACCCAGTCTCGTGACGGACCCTCTTGATTTCTGATCGTCTCCGACCACGCCACGTGTACACCACTTCCGGGGTCGAAGACCTCGACTCCGAAGTCGACTGCTGCTTTTAATTAGCTTAAGCTATTGTCAATAGACACAAGAAGTAACTGTCCGCAGCAAAAACAAATTACCGTTTCAAGGTTGGAGCTCATGTAATGGAAAATATAGCAATTAAATTAAATGGATAGACATTGTCCGACCATAACTTTCGACTTTAAAGTTCTAGAAGTCCCAAAATATATTTAGTCAAGTCTTGTTACAGCATTACCATCCACATGAATGTTAAACAATAATTATATACTAGTATAGTTAATGAATGGGACTACGTTTACCTTGCTTGAGCAGGCTACACGCCATTTTAAACCAGAGTCTTTCTACAAATCGATTTCTGGTGATCGTTGCTTAAATTCCTCGGGATGGCATTTTGTATCTGCATCTGACAACACACGCTAGGTTCTATTTCGCCCACCGTGGCACACATCTCTGATCGAAAATCGAACTTTGGCGGTCCTTCACGGCCGTCTGCTGCCAAAGTCCAACGGTGATATGCATTGACAGATAGAGGGTCGCAACGCACCGCTGTCCATTGGCCATTTATTGGGCGTCATATAACCTCATCAGTTGCGGCGTCCTAACACCCCAATCCACTACCACCAGTGATCCATTTATAATAACAGCTTGGTATACATAAGCTTCAATGCAACGGTTCACTTTGACGTGTGAAGTCCGCCGTGTATTGTTTAACCCTCGTAGAATCGATGTAGCTGTCCCCGGTTCAGTATTTGGCAGCGGTTCGACGGACTCGTGGATCTCACTGGATCTGAGATCCAGCTCCAAAAGATCGAATCTTGAGATCATATGTTGTGATCCTCGCAGCTATCACAAATGTACCTTGTCTTCTTTGTGGCGTTACAGCTGTGCCGTTGTTGCGTGACGACACAATTATACCGAGGGTATTGTGTTACGTTATGTCTGTGAGCTAAGCCCTGTTTCGAATCAGCTGTCGGCTGTTGGCAGCAGGGAATAGACTCCGCCCATAGCGCTGGGCTGACAGATTGGTTCCAAATCAGCTGCCAACAAAATGGCAGCCGTACAGATGTGGCGCTGAAAGGACATATTCTAACGCATGTGCGCGAAAACAAAAAAGATAATCATACAGCAAAGGCAGGAAAGTGATTTGAAAGATACGGCAGAGTTCGCTGCTTTCAACCCGAAACAAGCGCTCTTTGCTTTGTTTACAAGGCCGCCTTCAACTGCGCCACTGCCGCATGCGCCAATGTCCGTGCCTGCTGACAAAACGCGCGTCCTGCACCTACATCCTCGCAGCAGCAGCAGAGTTGGCACTTGTCAGCAGGAGTATGACGTCACCTGGTATGCCTTAGTTATACGTCATCGATCTTCCAGCGAATCAGGCTCTCTAATCTCGGCTGACAACAGCACAGCAGCTGATTTGGAACAGGGCTCTAGTATATATGGTGTGCTATCACAGTTGGCATACCGACTGTTAGTCACTTCAGTACAGTCGCATTGGGACCGCTGCCTCAAATCCCCGGGCCGAGCCGGTGCAGCGAAAGGGTGTCGGGAGGGAGGGAGGGAGGGAGGGAGGGAGGGAGGGAGGGAGGGAGGGAGGGAGGGAGGGAGGGAGGGAGGGAGGGAGGGAGGGGAAGGAGTGTTCAGCGGATGGTCGCTCGTGTTTATTTACCCAGCTCTGCTGACGGGGGACGGGGGACCGTTAACTGCGCAATGTATTGGCGAGCCGTCCCGTTCCCTGCGAGTGCTGCGGACGCCGGGCAGGCTGGCGTAGTACGGAGAGGGCAGTAGGTGGTATTTACTATTTAGGGCAGAAAGAGACTTTGGATGGCGTCTCTGGTCCCTAATGATGGCTGTACTACGCCTGCCGTTCACAGCTGTTCAGAACAGCGGTCTGCGACTGGTGGTGATGTGGTGATGTGGTGATGTGGTGATGTGATGTGGTGATGTGATGTGGTGATGTGAGATCGAACAGTATCATCTCATCTGTGGTCAGCTGAGGTGTCAAGGATACATCCTCACCGTTATATTGGTCGTGTTGTTATGCAGAGGAAAACACTGGCTTGGGTTTTCTGTTTTGCTTGCTGGTGCCTTTTACATGGCAGGACCGTGTAATTTTATTGCTCTTGTTTGATAGCTAAGTGTGTATTTTGACGGTAAAACTGTCGCTCTGTGGCGACTCCACTTTCTGCCCCGCGTGGTTTGTCGTGCCGTCCGACTGGTGAGCGACTGCCTTACATGACATGCAACTGTATCTCACACTGCTCCTGCCCGACATCGTGCCGTCCCATGTGTGATCTATTCAACATGTCGTGCCTTCCCCGCCGACAGGTGAGCGTGATCGGAAAGCAGGAGGGCGACATGCTCGTGTCCTACCGCACCTCCAACGGCCACGACATCCTGCTGATGCAGCCCGGCCGGCGCAGCCATCACGACATCTTCTCCGACGAGCTGTCCTCCAACCGGGCGCTCACCTGGTGGCTGCGGGGCGCCGGCTGGCTCCTAACGTTCATCGGGCTCAGCTGTCTCACCAGCCTGCTCAACGTGCTCGGTAGGTGTGACTCACCAGTCTGCTCAACGTGCTCGGTAGGTGACTCACAAGCCTGCTCAACGTGCTCGGTAGGTGACTCACAAGCCTGCTCAACGTGCTCGGTAGGTGACTCACCAGCCTGCTCAACGTGCTCGGTAGGTGACTCACAAGCCTGCTCAACGTGCTCGGTAGGTGTGACTCACCAGTCTGCTCAACGTGCTCGGTAGGTGACTCACAAGCCTGCTCAACGTGCTCGGTAGGTGACTCACAAGCCTGCTCAACGTGCTCGGTAGGTGACTCACAAGCCTGCTCAACGTGCTCGGTAGGTGACTCACCAGCCTGCTCAACGTGCTCGGTAGGTGACTCACAAGCCTGCTCAACGTGCTCGGTAGGTGTGACTCACCAGTCTGCTCAACGTGCTCGGTAGGTGACTCACAAGCCTGCTCAACGTGCTCGGTAGGTGACTCACAAGCCTGCTCAACGTGCTCGGTAGGGGTCTCACCAGCCTGCTCAACGTGCTCGGTAGGTGTGACTCACCAGCCTGCTCAACGTGCTCGGTAGGGGTCTCACCAGCCTGCTCAACGTGCTCGGTAGGTGACTCACAAGCCTGCTCAACGTGCTCGGTAGGTGACTCACAAGCCTGCTCAACGTGCTCGGTAGGGGTCTCACCAGCCTGCTCAACGTGCTCGGTAGGTGACTCACAAGCCTGCTCAACGTGCTCGGTAGGTGACTCACAAGCCTGCTCAACGTGCTCGGTAGTGGTCTCACCAGCCTGCTCAACGTGCTCGGTAGGTGACTCACAAGCCTGCTCAACGTGCTCGGTAGGTGCTGACTGCAGATGCTGGGATTATCGGTGGGAGGCTAGGTGTGGCATGGACATGACCTTTCAGGGAAGACATGATCGGAATCCACCAGGGAGGGCAGGAGCAGAACACTCATTCGACATCAGGAACAGGAGATGTTTTCGTGGAGCGAACTTCATAAACCCGTTAGTTTCGCAGAGTTTTCGGGGATGCGGATAGTTTTGACTGCACTGGTAAGACCCGTGCCCCAAGTAGGCGTGCGCTGTCCGTCTGACCGTCTGTCGCCCCTGTATTCCAGTGAGCCGGTTCCCGGTGGTGCGCGAGGTGGTGGCGCTGGGCGTGACGTCACTCAACTTCAGCGTCTCGGTGGGCGTGTCGCTGGCCACGGTGGCCGTCAGCTGGCTCTGGTTCCGGCCGCTGGTCGGCGCCGGTCTGCTGCTGGCCGCCGCGCTGCCCGTCCTCTGGCGCTGGCGCTGGACGGATGGAGACCAGTGGGAGCCGCGGCAGCCGCGGGTGACGGTCACAAGACCCAGGGGGATGTTCCGGGGGCAGCGGGCCGGCCCCGCCCCCGGCGCCGGCGCCCAGCCGGCCCCGTTCGGCTGGAGGGTACCGTCCTGATCGCGGGAGTCTGTCAGGGAGGGTACGGGGTTGTGGGGGCTGGACGGCAGCAGGGTGTTGTCTGTGCGTGTGTTGATGGTAGGGTGGGTGTTGGCGACTCGGTCAGTTGTTATACGTCAGGTTATCAGTAGGCATCTGGGCCCAGTGTGTGCGGTGATAGGATGTATAGGCGTCTGAGCCTGGTGGGCGAAGGGTGGTGGTGATGTCGCTCACCACCCTTCGCTCGTTGGTACGTGGTACGAGAGAGCAGATACAGACCAGGGGTGTTATTCCGTGCTACTCAGAACGTGTTCGTCGCATTTTGATAGCTGTTTCCAAGTGCCAAATGAGCTTCGCTTGCGTTCGTTCATATGCAGCCCGGATACGGTGTGTTGCATGTTTTGCGTGAATCGCAAAGACGTGCAGCAAACTTGGTAAATTGTTACAATGTTTAGCTCTGAAGTAGCTCGGTCGTGCAATTTACGAAGGGTGTGTACGGTTTTACCAGTTTATTGAACAGTAATGGATTGCATTGCGTTGGATTCCGCACACATGCTGAGTGATGACTATAAACGTCGGTAGGGATCTTTCCGTTCGTATCGGTTTGTTACTGCGGTGCTGTATATTGCTTGTGCTAATGGAACAGTCAGATATTTATTTATTTATAGTTGAGTTAGGACAGACTAGTGCCAATTTTCAGCTCACGTCGTTAATTATGTCAAATCCGTTAAGTTGTTCCATGCTGCTCTTTTACACTTTCCACTTTATGCTTATCCCGTATCGCGATTCCATTTTGTCCGTGACCCGTATCGTGAGAAGTCCCCTAGAGAAGAGAAGTACCCCTACTAGTAGTCTTGGTGTGCAGACTACTAGTAGGGGTATGGTCTCAATACATTGCTTTTTCCAATTATACTCTTTTGCGTGCGCGGCGTGGGAGGTGGTAGTGCATGTGCCCTTGGTTGCATTCGAGTTCGACATGCATTCATCTAACTCCGCCCCCACGACCGAGATATGTGGTTATATAACACGTGGTGTTGCATTTATTCATTTTTACTTTGTATTCAGAAACGTTGAACTTCCATCGAACTCCACATTGGTTGCTGAAGGTGATTCGTCGTGTGCGGGACCCAGGTCAGGGCAGCTCACACCCTAATCTAAGCTTGTTGCGCGGGCCCTGACCGCACCATCCGATCGCGCAATTCCAGTCACCGGTAGGATTTAGAGACGAAAGTTTAACGTCCTCTAACAACTGGGGGACGGTTCGACCGGCTCGCTGGCTTCATCTGACCTTGAGCGCGGCCGCTGCCACCGGCCGCGGGTCATCCCCGCCAGGAGCAAATAGCGAGCGCCGAATCGTCTCGAACCAACCTTACCGGGGCGGGTCAGATCCGCAGTCCAGCGCCCTCCCGACTGAGCTACACGGGCGACAAACCTGATTCACCATCCTGATTGGAGACCACACCGGAGCACAGTCCATAACACAGTCTAAATAATGTACCAGCGCAACGCCGGCCGCTTCCTTCGTAATCGGACATTGGTATAAAGCACCGAATTTACGGCTCCGGCTCCACTTCTGCTGTACCTTGACCAGCTCACTTCCGCTGTACCTTGACCAGCTCCACTTCCGCTGTACCTTGACCAGCTCACTTCCGCTGTACCTTGACCAGCTCACTTCGGCTGTAAACTAAGCAATAGTAGCCGCAGTTCTGACAGTCATTGTATTAGTTTGAGCACCTCACAGTACGCGGTGAGAACACACCAAAGTTAAGCCAATAAGCACGGGATGCCGTTGTCATGGCCACTCATATTGTCCATCGCCCCCTAATGTTGAACGTTGAACGAACCACCGACTGAGCTACACAAGGAGATGGTCACGTGAGGCCATACCTAGACGTGACCTCAATCCGCACCGCCGGCGGTCACTTGAGGTCATACTTGGTCACATCACTCCTCTCCGCGTCGGCCGGATCACCATACTCGAGCACCACCGTTTCCGCGTTGTCCAGCTGCCCGTCTGGCAGCCCTTCAATCGCCGCATCCATCGCGTCTCCAACTCTCCCTCCATCCGCGTACCGGTACAAGAGCAACTTCCGTCCTCCGGTCTTATCATTCTCATTCACTGCGCCGCACAGCTCAGCCAGCGCGTCCATTGCACGGCCAAGGGTCCAGCGTCGATTCACAAACACGGGCCTGGGGGTTCCGCGGCCGCCGGGCGCTACTAGCAGCAGGTACCGTCGATCTCCGAGCGGCACTGAGCCGGCGCCCACCGCGCGCTGCTTCAGCCTCATCAGCTGCACCTGACGGGCCGTGCGACGCGCGCGGTCCGATCCCGTGGTCTTGGCCGCGCCCGGCACCACCGGTGCGGCGGAGAGGCGCTCCGCCTGCAGCGCGTCGGCGCGCTGGAAGTCGGGCAGGCGGCGCGCGGCGTCCGCCTGCTGCGCCTGCCAGGCAGCACAGGCGTGGCCGGCCGGATGACGGTGCGCCAGGCAGCAGGCCAGGCCGCAGTCGGGGCAGGTGACTGGGGTTAGTTCGGCGGCACCGCAATCGGGAACGTGGCACGCATAGATGCGCGTGCTGGACGACAGGTTGGCCTGAGGGAACGGAGGGGTGTGTGCGTCAGTGGGTCAGTGTGTTAGGTTCGTGTCAGTGTGTCTTATATCTCAGGTGTCAGATTTCGGCTGGCGGCGACGAACTCCCGACCAGCCCGACACCATGATGTTCAGATTTCTCATCTCGCCGTTAATGCGGTAAGCAGCGCCATCTATCCATCATATGTAACCAATGGCAGCGCTATCTATCCCTCACATGTAACCAATGGCAGCGCTATCTATCCGTCACATGTAACCAATGGCAGCGCTATCTATCCCTCATATGTAACCAATGGCAGCGCTATCTATCCCTCATATGTAACCAATGGCAGCGCTATCTAGCCCTCATATATAACCAGTGGCAGCGCCATCTATCCGTCATATGTAACCAATGGCAGCGCTATCTATCCCTCATATGTAACCAATGGCAGCGCTATCTAGCCCTCATATATAACCAGTGGCAGCGCCATCTATCCGTCATATGTAACCAATGGCAGCGCTATCTATCCCTCATATGTAACCAGTGGCGTACCCAGGATTTACTCCAGGTCCCAGGAGGGGGCAATTTTTGCTCAGGGGGGCATAAAGTACCCCCACCAAAAAAATCACCGGATTTGGCCCACTATATTTTTAAAAGGGCATATTTTTACAATTTTTCTCTGAAAAAATCATTTTTTCGACCAAAGGGCGCACGTACAGACCTTCAGGGGGGGGGGGGGTCAATTGCCCCCCCCCCCCCTTGTGTACGCCTATGTATGTAGCCAATGGCAGCGCCATCTATCCCTCATATGTAACCAAATTAACGCACACGATCGCTCCACCTACGTTGTGAATGACCCGTGAACAAAACCGGCAACATAAAAAATCGAACCATTAAAGGGAAATAATGACCTTTTGATTTTGTTAGCAACAATTTCTTAGGCTACCGTTATGGTTTTAAATTTTTTTATTTAAATTTAAGAATTAAATCAAATTATTCCCAAATTCAAAGTTGTAAGTTTGGAAAAAATGCAAAACAAGTACCTTGTGTACTTCATGAATGCCATTGACAAATTCGTCCTTCCCTACCATTGTTTACATCGAGTGCGGCATTTTTGGAGGCTCTGTGACCTTTCCGATCAAACTGATCCGTGAAGCAATCCGTGAAGCATCCGTGATGCATGATGACTATCAGTATATGTCATGAATAACAACAACATGCAAACTATACCAACTCGAATGAAATAAGGGCGGAATTATTTGAACCCCCGGCAAGCAAGTATTCGCAAAGCACTCGGCACTGCGCCACAATAGCAAAAGGCGAAGGAAATGTATATTGGATACAATATTATTACGTCATAAGTTTCTCAAGTGTCAACTACTATGAAATACAGTGATAGAATACCTTTCATAATGATTAACAAGAAAATTCAAACTTAAAAACAATAATTTGAATAAGTCTTTAATTAGCTTTCAACTCAAAATCAGATATATTTTGCAATGCTACACAAGAATGGCACCAGTGACGTCATTAACAAAGCCTGCTACGGGACTTGGGTATACTAATCAGGAACAACTCGCCACAATGGTTAAGTGCGCCGAGAAGCATGACAATGACTTTGTAAACAAATCGCCGACGCTAAATAGGTCGCCGTCGATGTGCATCGATGA
Organism: Chirona hameri; assembly: GCA_036785665.1. NCBI lineage: Eukaryota > Metazoa > Arthropoda > Thecostraca > Balanomorpha > Balanidae > Chirona > Chirona hameri. The sequence goes on along the minus strand of JAXIVJ010004700.1, from coordinate 61,310 downwards.
GCTTCCGATTTAATTGCCAGTTTTGTGTTATTGTTTGTTAGTTTTTTGGGGGAAAATTTTAATTTGTCATGATAATATAAAGCATAGTGTTATATACAGCCACATAAAAATTATACAAAACTCCTAATGTTGAAAACAAATGAATCGATTTTCACAAATTGAGGGTCGCAACCACTAACTATGCCGCCGTTGATGTGCATCGACGAGCTTCCGATTTTATTGCCACTTTTTCCAATTGCCTGTTAGTTTTAGAAGATCGCCGGGCATATAATCACAACAAGCAGATCGCACAATATATTTTCCACTCCATTGCGTAAGCAATACGGGAAAAGCCCGCAGTTTGATGAGGACCAAAAGTACTTGCAAGTACCGATCGTTAAAAGTGTGGAACGCTTATCAACTATAACTTGAAATATCTTTCGGTAGGAAAGTGTTCATGCAAAATGTGATGAATTTACAATATATTTTGGTCTCGTCTGGCGATTTCAAGTGCTAACTCCATTTTTGTGAGAAAAGGTCATTATTTCCCTTTACTCTTTTTCTCAGAAAAGTCATTAGCGAATACATGATGTACAGAATAAACTATACGCTGTATTTATATACAGAAGAAACTGAATTAACGCACCAACCCATTGCCTGTGAATGACTCAACTCCATATAATTCCCGTTTCTCCACTTCACCATTGCAAAATGTACACAAACCGTCGACTCCCCAACTCACCTGCGCCGGCTCGGGCCGCTCGTCGCAGTCGTGGGCGTCGACGGTCACATGTTCCCGACAGAAGGTGCGCGTGCAGTGCTGGCAGGCGATGGGCAGGAAATCCAGCTGACTGCAGGAGGCCAGGCCGCACTGCTCTCCCAGACCGGGCAGCTCCGCCATCTGGCGGCACACGCGACCAGGGACGGTTACAGCGGGCACGAAGACCATGCAGCCACTGAGATCCATCAGTAATTATAATGTAGACATGTGCATAGGGCATGGCAGATGGGATAGCAAACGCCGCATATAACTGGGTTTAAATCATACTAGAGAGCGATATCAGCGTTTGTACTGCTTAGGCTGACATATTGTCCTTTGATATCACGATATCACGCCTGCAGAGGTGATGTTACCTTGCAACTGTCAAAGGCTCTGTGCCGCCACTAGCCGTCGATGACGTCACAGCCTGCCGCCCGCAGTGACGTCACCGTCTGCGGGTTGCCGGGGCTCGGCCAGACGCTGCAGGGCCAGGTCGTTCCAGCTGTGTTCCTGCTGCCGCAGACTCTCCGTGTTGTTGCTGTTGTCCGGCTCGGGGTCGGGCAGTTCGTACAGCGGCACGGCGATCTCCTCCTCTGGGAGTGTGTCCCGCCGCCACGCCTCGTCCACGATGTCGATCAGACGACCCTCCAGCTGCACCTGGCTGTCCATCCTGTGCGGGGTAACATTCACAGGCCGGTCAGGGGCTGTGGTGAGGCAGTGGTGAGCTAACTCAGTTGAGGAAATGAAATCATGTAACATTACCTAGTATACATATCATGATAGTGAGTAGTAGTGAGTAGTGACTACTGAGTAGTGACTACTGAGTAGTGACTACTGAGTAGTGACTACTGAGTAGTGACTACTGAGTAGTGACTACTTACTAGAATACAGAAATAGGAAGAAAATCTTCACTATTTTATATATTTTGAAAACTTTCAAAGTTTACCAAATATTCCAGCACATGCCATTGTAAACATATGTAAACATTGTTTCCCTTGTAAACATAAGGAAAAATGTGCTTAACCTGGAGTTTTGTCACTAGTTGCACACATCTGTACAGTTAGCGCATTTAAATGTAAAGATCACATCATTTTAATACCATAACAGTAGCCAAAAAAATGTTGCTAACAAAATCAAAAGGTCATTATTTCCCCTTTAAAGTAATGAAATGAAAATAATTCAAATATCCCACAATAATGTATATTTTAACTGCCACTAGCAAAACAAGAATGACAACATTTGGTGATTAGTTGCATAGATCTGAGAAATAAGCAAGAAAAGGATTGGTATTGCAATATAACTATTACGGATAACAAAAATGATATTCAGACCTATTCAAGTTCTCCCTTTTACTGCTTTGGTCTGCTTTGGTCTGCTCTAACCATTGTGCAGCTATGAGGTAAAGGAAAAGTGAGGCAAAACAGAATGCAGATCTGCACCTGGTGGCCATAAACAGACTAACAGACTTCCCAGCAGGGCAAAGCTGCAGAGGGCCTGAGCCATGAACAAAGAAGCATTTATGATACTGACAGGAAAATCATACTTCACACAGGCAGTTTATATAGCCTTGACACAGGCTATGCTCATTGCTCTATTGCTATGGTACCTATGCACCAAGATTCCACTAGAACATGCACAATGTGTAGTTAATTTCTTCAATACAAATGATTAGTTAACGACACCTGATAATTATGTCATGTTAAAAACAGGCAGTGGAACATTCTAACCACATAGCGGCATCTACTAAATATCATATGTTGCTTAAATCACTATGGATTGACGATTGTGCTCACCCCAAGGCAATAGAGATGCTCACCCCAACACCCTCCAAAGCCCCCAAAAAATGATCCAGGTCTTTGTAATAGGCAATGCTACCAAACATTGATTGAGTGGTTGTGATAATGACACAGTTCAATGTTGCATTTAAGTCATTGTATTGACAATCTACATTATAGATCCTTAATATACATTTAACAGGAAAATTCCTAGATATGCTCCGCCCAATCACCTCAGTGGTATCACGAGTATTCTATTTACCGTGGTATCACGCACGGTACAAAAGCCCCCACCAGTAATAGTTGGCAGCACTCGGGCGTTTGGGCGTTAAAAATCTACTACACCATAGGGTTCCCATGTTAAATCGATGATTTTCAGACGAGGCTGGCTCGTAACCTATGGACCATATTTTAAATCTGACTTCTGGAAAAGATAGCTACAAGCCTTGGCTACAACGTTTTTATTTACCATTTTTCGATTTTCCAAGCGAAAGGTGGTCAAATGGGCTTAGGGGTTAACCAATGTCGTAACGCCCATTGCCGACCGTCGGTTCGAATCCCAGAGGCACCAAGTATTTTTGCGTGAGACCCAATGCATAGATAGTCATGATTCATACATCAATCGTTATGCCGGCCTTTTCTCATCTCACACCTCCCTGATTGACCTCTAATTGGTGGCCTGTGATGTCACAGAAGCCAAGCTAGGCAAATAGGTCATGTAGCTCCAATTATATATAGTGTGCCGTGTGCGCCGCCACAGCAACGTAGTTTTATCGCTTTTGGCGGCCGAACCCTCTGATTTTGGCACATTTCATGACAATTATTGACCTTCCATATCCTTCAGTGACCTTATAAATGTGCGTGATCACTGGGTCAAAGCCAATATCTCATTAGCCATTATTAGGTCAAACCATTTTTTTTTGCTCGCAGTGTTTCCACAATATTGTAATATGATATGTTGGTACCTTTAATTTTAATTTAAATATTCGATAATGAATGCAACTTTATGTTCAAGATGTACTAACATAATATTGATCTATTTCATCTCCAAAGCTTACAATCGACATGCACTGCAATGGGTTTGGGACATTAGGTATTTGTCTCTGGCAGAAATGACATCAACATGCTGATGCACCAAGTCATGGTGGCAGCAGCCACATTCAAGGTCAGATCAAGAGGAGCTGGTGGGCAGCGCAGCCCACCCCCAGACATAAGGAAATTTAAATGTAAAACTTAGCCACTTCAGTGATCAGTCTATCAATGACCTGGAACTTCGATAGGATGGCACGGTCAGAGCCTGAGCCTGCAGAAGCATTGCTAGCATTGGGCCTGGCCTAAGAAAGCCATTCAATTAAAACATTCAGCAGTATTTAACAATATCAAAGCTATGATCTCGTTAATATGTGTTTCACAAGACATAGTCACAACATCCCCACAAACTACTTTATTTAGGATTTAGGTAGGTGACCACCTACCAACATGCCTACCGCAGGATCACGGATGGCTGATCATGTATTTTTAATTTTTATATCTCAAAACAAAAGCACAACGAATGTATTTCGCGCGTTATAGTTGAGTTTTCGTGACCGCTTCCAAATCCACTACAGTAGCACTAAAGGTACTGAAATATACACTACTTCGACTACTATGTCGTATATTTCGTTGAATTAAATTAACTAAATGAAGATATAATCTATGGAAATACAAGTTATTGATAGCAAACAATACTGTCAATTTATAATAGACAAAACAATTACCAGAAAAATTATATCTTGTCTCATTAATTTGGGCGTTAAATTCCTTACTGTTCTACCCGTTGTTCTATTACCAACAACGGGTAGTGTACAAGTCCTACACTGGATCACAAAATTATTATGCAATTCAAAACTGACGGAACTTTGTATTACTACACACCAGTGGCGCACGCAGGGGGGGGGGGTCAAAGGGGTCAGCTGACCCCCCCCCCCCCCCCCGAAATTTCTGAGGGGCCCGTTTCCGGTAGGGGCCCGGTCTTGGTCAGGCCCGATCGAGGTAGGGGCCCGGTGCTGGCAAAGGCGTGGCATGGGATGATGGGGCCCGGTCCTCGCATATTCTTGACACGGGCCCGTTTCTGGTAGGGGCCCGGTCTTGGTCAGGCCTGATCGAGGCAGGGGCCCGGTGCTGGCAAAGGCGTGATATGGGGCCCGGTCAGAACGAGAGCCCGGTACTTGAACATTATTGATGCAGGCCCGTTTCTGGTAGGGGCCCGGTCTTGGTCAGGCCCGATCGAGGCAGGGGCCCGGTGCTGGCAAAGGCGTGATATGGGGCCAGGTCAGAACGAGGGCCCGGTCATTGCATATTCTTGATACGGGCCCGTTTCTGGAAGGGGCCCGGTCTTGGTCAGTTCCGATCGAGGCAGGGTCCCTGTGCTGGCAAAGACGTGGCATGGGGCCCGGTCAGGACGAGGGCCCGGTCACAACAGGGCCGGTCCTCGCATATTATTGATACGGGCCCGTTTCTGGTAGGGGCCCGGTCTTGGTCAGGCCTGATCGAGGCAGGGGCCCGGTGCTGGCAAAGGCGTGATATGGGGCCCGGTCCCAACAGGGCCCGGTCCTTGCATATTATTGATAGGCCCGTTTTTGGTAGGGGCCCGGTCTTGGTCAGGCCCGATCGAGGCAGAGGCCTGGTGCTGACAAGGGCGTGATATGGGCCCGGTCACAACAGGGCCCGGTCCTTGCATATTCTTGATGCGGGCCCGTTTCTGGTAGGGGCCGGTCTTGGTCAGGCCCGATCGAGACAGGGACCCGGTGCTGGGAAATACGTGATATAGGGCCCGGTCAAAACGAAGGTCCGGTCACAACAGGGCCCGATCCTTGCAAATTCTTGATAAGGGCGTATTTTATATTGATACGTATTTTTTACATTATCCATTGTTGCTTCAGGAAATGGTTTATGGCAACTTGTGGCAACATGATGGTGGGCGCGAATGACGTAGTCGAAGCGCACTAAAGTCCCAAAGATGATGATGATGACACAACTACCGGGGATCGGACTGCCTAACCTGTAAAATATAATTGTTGTTGTTGTCATTTACCTGCCTAACCTGCCTAACCTGTAAAATATAATGTTTGTTGTTGTCATTTACCTCATTTCGTCAAATTTACTCTCGACAGTTGTACCGCACATCAGTAGCACACGCACCTAAAATTCACACATCAGTAGCACACGCAGTCACCTTACACGACATTGACAAGAAAATTATAATGTCTCAGGTCCTATGCTGTATGCCCGGTCAAAAACAAGTGACCGAAATCCGCGAAGTTTTCTCAAAACGGGTGGGGGCCCGCTCACAAGGGGGCCCGCTTTTAGGGCTCTGACCCCCCCCCCCCCCCCCCCCAAAATGGAATCCTGCGTGCGCCACTGCTACACACTGTTCGTTGAGGTTTTGTGGTTTTCTTTTCTCTGGCCTTTAGCGTTGAGAATTTGGTGGTGGCGTATTAATTTTTTCCCATGAAAATTCATGAAAAATATAGAATTTTATGGGAAAACTAGGTAACTGCGGCTGTCATTGGAACAAAACAAGTTTATTTTGTTTCAAATATTGCTTATTTTACCGGAAATATGCCATACGTGAGCTGTTTTTATTAGCATAAAAGAGATGACTGGCTCTGCCTCAGCCGGTCCTGCAGAAAATACGCGGTGGCATCACCGCGCACTTTGGAATGTCCTTACGTGCAGAAGAGGTCATTTCCAGAAAAATGTGGCTACCGTGGGACTTCTACCACCTTTATAAGTACGTTTTACTATGTAACTCCAT
>JAXIVJ010004700.1:32500-50000 GCA_036785665.1 Chirona hameri | reverse complement strand
GTGTCAAGGGGCCCATTCGGCCTGTTCACAGGTCCTTCCTACCTGGCCAGGGACTGCACTGGCTGCTTTGTCGCCCTTCCGACCTGCCCAGAGGCCCCTCCAGTCTGGCTAGGAACTCATCCGGCATGTTCAAGGGCCCTTCCGACCGGCCCAGGGACCCTTTTAGTTTAGCCAGGGGCCCCTCTGACTTTCCCAGGAGCCCCTCCGATCTGTCCAGCGACTCTTCCGGTCGGACTGCGCTGGTTGCTTTGCCGCCCTGTCGACATGCTCAAGGGGCCCTTAGACCTGCCCTGGGGTCCCCCCGTGCTGGCTAGGGGCCAATTCGGCATGTTCAGGGGCCCTTCTTACCCGCCCAGGGTCCTTCGGTCTGGTCAGGGGCTCCTCCCATCTGCACAGGTGCCCTTTGCACTTTCCAGGAGCCCTCTGGTCTCTCCAGGGTCCCTCCAGCCTTCTAAGGGTCCTTTCCAACCTGGCAAGGGACTGCCCTGCCCGCTTTGTCGCCCTGCCGACATGCTCCGATGGCCCTCCGACCTGCCCTGGGGCCCCTCTGTGCTGTCTAGGGGTCCATTCGACGTGTGCAGGGGGCCCTCTGACCCGCTCAGGGGCCCTTTCGGTCTGGACAGGGGCCCCTCTGACATGCACAGGGCTCTTTTGAACGTCCAAGGGACCCTCTGGTCTTTCAGGGAGGGCCCTGGTGGCCCTATAGGGCCTCTGAAGTGCTCTAAACTCTCTAAAGACCACGCTTCGCGTGGTAAAGAGCCCATGATACCGCGTTTCGCGCGGTCTCGCCGGCCTTTTCGGCGTGCTGGCGCGCGCCGAAAAGGGCCCTCCCGGCCTCCAAGGAGGGGGGGGGGGGAACGGCCGCACCCACCGCCGCCCCCCTCCCCCCCTTGGCTACGTGCCTGGTCGTTACCCAACGTCTCTGGCTCCTCGGCAATCCTGGCGCGGGGCATTTACATCGTGTACGGAGTACGGACAAGTGATGATCAGTTCTTGTAGGTCCGGTTGCGACACTTCCAGAAAGGACCGTTCCGAATGATCAGCCCATCCCAGCACCCCCGCTCGAGGCTGCGCAGCGGGGCAACGCAGCGTGGGGTTGACCGACAGGAGCGGTGAATCTGAATCTCAATGATGGGTGGATATTGGGTGGATACATGTTGGAGATGGATTCAAGCTGGTTCACATCGTCGAGAGAACATTGAAACACCGATACTAATACAATACATTATACATTCCGTTCGCAGTAATATGGAATGCTGGAGCTGCGCCATAACTGGCGAGCGATCCAATGTAGTAGCAATAATCCGGGCACTGACATGCACATTGACTTTTCCTTGCGTTGCGACATGCCAGGGCGCGGCACTACCGTCCACCGTGCTGCCAGCTAGGTCGATGATGTTAGGGTAGCAGTCTTATATGCAAATGTGCAGAGATAACTGTAATATCGCATATCCCAGTTTCGTTCCACTTACTGAGCTGCTGTCGGCCGTCAGATCCACGAACCTCGTGTGGCTGCAGTCCGGAGCGCCTCTGTCCGATTCGGCAGGCAGCGGTAGGTGGGTCTCGGTTGATGGTTGATGCGGGTCGGGACAGTACTGGATATGGAAAAACAAGGCAAAGGAGTCCGTACAGATTGTTCTATACATTTTAAGTCATGGTGCATGAAATCTTACGAGCGAGTTGGTTGTCATGCTGCTCTTCTAAGCACTCTTGTGCTTCACACCGAGGGAAATTTTCTGAGACCAGTTCAGAACGCATGAAGCACAATCCGTCACATATTCTCACCCGGGCCTCACCGCTCTGATACAGCACATTCGTGTGAAATCCAAGCTGGCTCGTTTCCCGTGCGATCGCGCTCAGTTGTATTGCTAAAACGCAAACCAGTTGATTTATTCAAACTATATTTCAGCTTTGCCGTTTACACACAAAGCTCTACGATATCCACGAGTCTTTTGTGCTCCCTTATATGCTGCTGAGTCCAAGTAATCGCCGTCCACTTTGTAAATCAAACCATATTAGCATCTAGCATCTAGTCTAGTCTACTCTTTCTTCATCATTCATAGCATCTAGTCTACTCTTTCACTGTGAAAAATCTAGCACACAATGTCTAGCACACACAAATACGGCTTCGTACAAATGACCGTGACACGAACAAGTGGAAACTGTTTTGGCACTACGTTCATCACATTTTTGCCGGCGCCAAAATATGGCTCAAGTACATCTCGTTATAAAGACGCTGCATAAAGTCGCGCCTCAAAGGCTAAGCTCAGATCTTTGCATGATGTACATATGTTATCATCGCTGTAACTAAAACTATTACAGTAGCACCTATTGCTATTTGGCAGCCTGAGCATTATTAACACCTGCATTCCGTAATCCACCGCATGATTCATCGGATATGTAGGGGAGGGGGGGGGGGGATAAGGCACAATTCGTTCCGCCGTCGCATGAGACAATGCACTTTCATTGCACCAGTCAGATCCAACATAACACAGCTGACTTAGCGATGCCAGGTTACGAACCTGCTCGATGGAAATTACGAACTTAAGAAATTTACGTCAAAGTAAAAAATATTCAGATTCTGCAGGTGACAAGTTCGGCACCCGTAAAAAGTGGAGAACGTCTTGTATACTCTGATAACGCTAAGTCGGCTATGTATAACCACAATAGTCGTGGGTAATCACATAACTAAATGCAAACGGATAAATGGTCTACCTACTTCCTAGTTAAAACTAGCTCTAAAATCTAACCCTGAAAGTGAGCATGTTATCAAACCCGCGAAGGCATCAAAACACCTTCTGTAACAGCTATGTAAGCGTATCAATCTTGGCACAAGGCACATCAGATGGCACGCAGTTAACCCGTTGGGCTCAGCCGCACAGACTGTTCAGACTCTTTTTGGTCAGCTCGTAGGCAAGAAACAGCACTCCGGTAGCAGGGAACGTGCGCAGGAGGGTCGGCCCGAGCCCGTGGTAGAGCGCCGTCACTCCCTCCTGCTGGAGAATCTTGCGCATCACCCGCAGCATCGGCTCGCGCGAGCCCTCCACCTGGATGCGGGACTTGACCACGTCCGCGGGGAAGATGGACACCCAGAGCAACACGCCGCCGACGCCTCCTGCCACGATGGTCCCTCGCCGCGCCGATCTCGTCCTTCGTCTTCCCTGGCGGGGTCAGCAGCGCTCGCGTCGCCTCGTAGCCGCCGAAGAAGAAGAAGTACCCAGGCATCTCTCGCGCCATGGGTGGCCGTGAGGCCCCGATACAGACCGGGCACGCCCTCGGCACGGAGGATCCTCCGCGTCAGCCCGAACGGACCCACGTCCAGCCGGCCGTGGGTCTCCCGCATCGCCTGCAGCCGGCACTTGACCAGCTCGGTCGGACACAGCGTGAACGACGAGGAAAAACGCCGCCACGAAGCCGGCCGAGGCGTTACCGATGACGGACAGCTGCGCCACGTCGGGCGTGCGGGTGACGCGCGCCACCAGCTTCTGGCAGAAGCCGTATGCGCAGAAGAGCACAGAGTTCTCTGCCACGTTGGCGGCCAGCGCTGGCACGGTGCCGGCGTACAGGCCGCGCAGACCGTCCCCGGCGAACGTGGTCCTGAAGCAGCTGACGAGGTTGGTGTGCACCTCGGGGAAGGCCTGCATCTTGACCTTGATGGTGTCTAGCGGCTGGCCGACGAGCACGCTGGCGACGCCGCCCATGGAGCCGGCGATCAGGTCGATGACGCCATCACGGTAGTGGGCGCCGTCGCCGGCCGGCGCGGCGTCCGTGTGGAACTCCTCCGCCGCCAGACTCATGACTGGAACAGGCGCGGCACGGAGACACTTCAGAATAACACGAACATACTCTGCCATACTCATGGCTGGAACAGGCGCGGCACGGAGACACTTTAGAATAGCACAAACATACTCTGCCGTACTCATGGCTGGAACAGGCGCGGCACGGAGACACTTTAGAATAGCAAGAACATACTCTGCCAGACTCATGGCTGGAACAGGCGCGGCACGGGTACCCTTTAGAATAGCACAAACATACTCTGCCGTACTCATGGCTGGAACAGGCGCGGCACGGAGACACTTTAGAATAGCACGAACATACTCTGCCAGACTCATGGCTGGAACAGGCGCGGCACGGAGACACTTTAGAATAGCACGAACATACTCTGCCAGACTCATGGCTGGAACAGGCGCGGCACGGGTACACTTTAGAATAACACGAACATACTCTGCCATAGTCATGGCTGGAACAGGCGCGGCACGGGTACACTTCAGAATAACACGAACATACTCTGCCAGACTCATGGCTGGAACAGGCGCGGCACGGGTACACCTCAAAACGCGCATGGGCAAGGAGATTCGACGACGTGCGCTGGTACTTCCGCCTGCGATACGTCATATGTAACACGCAGTTTTTTCAAGCTAACGCTTGTTGAATTATATAATTTCGATAACAAGTGCAATTTCGATGAGAATGTCCATTTCGAGATTAAAATTCCGATGTTCCTGGCCATTTTCGTTTCGGTCTCATCGACTAATCATTTCACTTCACTTAACTTAACTTAACACGTCTGGGAACGTTTCACTAATGCCGACATCCTATCTGACGCCTTATTGCAAAACAGGCATTACACGGAGAAAGACGAGTCCCAAAACCACATATGCCACTGTCCCAGCCGCGGGCTAAGAGAAGACCCAGGCGTTCATTCAAGTATCTCATTTATCATGTCTATTTACGGAGTGATAAAGTTGGAACCGAAGAAGCAATGTGAGCACGGCAATAGTTGCTATGTGGAACAAACTAGGAGAGTACAACGAGATTAAGTTCCGTGTTGTATTAGTATTGCTACTAGGGCGGGAATAATGCGCGATATTATCGCACTTCATAATGCACTTGCGTTGCGTACCTAGCTGCTACCCAATGTGTATCTCAAACGGTTTGGTTTACATTTCCGCCACAATCTGCGTTGGTATTGGTGGCACGGACATCACCGGAAATGGTTTGTGGCCAGCGCTTCCGGACTAACTTCGCTTGACTGGACACAGTCTTGGCTGAACAGAGAAAAAACCGTGGGTCGAGAGCTGGGTCGGTGCAGACTGCAGAGGGTACGTTCAGTTGTTATTCTGGCATTAAATTACACAATGGTGCCGAGGGGTTCCGATTACTGCCGATGGTTTATAGTCATGACGTTATTGAAGGAAATGTATGGCAAGCAGGAAATCTAGAGTCGTGTTATCACTAGCCCCAAGAAAGGAGTGCAAGGTATCTAGGATTGGACCAGTCGGAGGCATACCTGTACTAGCAAACAGGCTGAATCTCGACTCAACTATCTATGATCGACTTAACTGTTATTCACATCTGCTTTACTCCGACGGCAGACTGGTACATGAGGGATGTATGATTACTGAACCCTGCGCTACGAATCGGGCTTTGACTCCCTAGCAAACTCTCCGGTAAGGTATGGTAAGGTATGGTAAGGTATGGTAAGGTCTGTTCGCAACTATGCATTGGAACATGGCAGCACACGACTGTGGTCACACTCGTAAAACCCCAAGAGCAACAATATCGATTCCGACTCAAGTTTCGAATCAAAATTGACTCACCGGCTCTACGCCGACCCACCCCACTCTGGCACCCATGACTTGGAGAAAGCAATGGTGAATAGCAGGGGCGTTGCCACGGATTTTTGAATGGGGGGGGGGGGGGGGAGGGGGAGCGCCGAATGAACCATCAGTACGGTTCGCGGCAATGTGAAGTAAAATCATTTTTTACCTTGTAATTTTCACTTAGGAACGCATTTTTTAGGTGTATCGCTAGCAGCTTTATTTTTTATATTTAAAGGGAATAGTTCACCTTTAACATGGGGTTTCGAACTGAGATTGCAAATTTGTAGAGCAGATCGAAAAACGGGTTGTGGTGACAGAATTACCTCGCTACGCTAAATAATTTCAACACAGGAGTGGTGGGCCCCTTTTAGAAGACGCTGTTTCGTGCCCCCGATCGGGGCACGAAACTTGTTTCGGGTCCTCACAACGGTTGTCTACGTTACAAGCAGCCTGCGTATATATGCCTAAAGTCCGTCGTGATTGTGTGCAATAGTTTCCATATCCAAGTTACCATATGCATGACGTCATAATTGTCATGAAGGTTTTATGGCCATGAAGGAGACAAGAGAAACATGCCCATTTTTCGACGGATATTCATCAATCGTCCAAACAAATGCCATATTCGTTTTTTTCCCAGCTCGAAATACCCCGTATAGCCAAATTTCAAGAGAACTTTCAAGGTGACCTATTCCCATTAAAACTATAACCGGTGATAGGTGAAAAACAATAACTTCTTCGGAAATATGCATGGTAGATTGTTCAAACGACTTTATATTCGATAGGTAGGTACTGCCAGGCGATTCGCTCATCGCTGTTTGGGATACATATCACAGTTATTCGTGTTACATAGAGACATTTCACACTAATTATAAGAAGTGGCAGCCACCTAGGTGTCCGTCTGGCCTTTCGGATGTCACCCGATTGCTTAATAACTCCGAGCACCTTGCAGTAAAAAAAAACTCGAAATTTGGCATGTTAGTGGGATGTAGGGTCGCGCTATCTTATGCAAATTTTCCGTCGATCCATGATCGCAATAGGGTGCAATTATAATTATTCTTAATATGCCGTGAATATCAGAAATTATATGCGCCACCCGGCTGCCACTGGACTGGCTTTTGTATTTTGCTTTCGGGAGACTCTGGCTCAGTGGCCATGGGGGTCAGGGTCAGGATTTGATAGATATTTAGAAGGTCGGTGGTGCGATACAAGGCAACGGCACTGGCGTTTTTATATCTTCTTCATAAGCTCAGCGCATCTCTGTTCTGCATGCTGACCGACCCGGGGTGCCCGTAACTGTACCAGGAGGACGGATCGCCCCGGAACCGGTAACTGCCGCTGGCTCGTTATTCGGGGTAGTCGTTTGTGGACGGCTGGCAGAGACTGATGCGGATGAAGTAACTCATGCACTTGGGAGTAATGGATGAAGTAGTTATCCGACTACCTCGGTTTGCAAACTTCGAATGCATTTGAGCAGAACTTGAACGCAATTGCTTGCATATTTTGTTTCATACATTTAGTCCGAAGCTTTTGAATGGAGATTTCCGAGGTCATGACTCAGGACCCGGCATAAACAGTGGGCACTGCCGAGCGGAGCGAGGTCTGCCGTCAACTATGGGGACAAATATACGTATGACCGGCCCGACCGTAACCATGGTTTTCAAAAGTTTATTTATTTGAAGCTATTCAGTCGAAGTGACTGAAAACATGCGCACAAAAAAATACCATGTCGTAAAACTATCTGCCGATGTTTACTTTCAGCAAGCACAAAGTGTGCCTAAACAACGAATAGGGCACATTAACGCCATAATATTCCAGTTTTTTTTTCTGCTACCGAAATTTCATTTAAATTCCTCACATTACCATCAACCTCCCTCAAGAAAAGTACAAATATTGTCCTGATCCCTTCAATTCTTCCATTGCACTGATACTTTTCCTAATGCTTTTTATGATATTGGGACCTGCAATATTTCCGAACAAAGTATGTATTTATGTCTCCAAAACGGGGGGGGGGGGCAATCCTCCCAGTCTGACGACGGGGGGGGGGGCGGTGCCCCCCCCCCTACGGCGACGCCCTTGGTGAATAGTTCCACTGTAAAAACATCCACGTTACGAAAGTTTACATTTCTGGTATTGACGAGAAAATCGTTGTTTTCCGTATTTCGCTGAGTAACGGACCTGCCGTTACTCACAGTTATGCGCCTCGCAACGTCGTGCTTACGGGACAACTCCTGGCGTGTGGCACTGGCTCATGATACATGTAAACACTTCATTACGGAGAAAGTATGTCATCAATATCTGGTCACGACACGGCTAATAAATATCGTTTCAAGTTACATACTCCACCGAAAGGCTGCCTGCATCTACCATGCTTTCCACTGCGCAGGTTCTATGGCTTTATTCACGAGCGGACGCGAGGTCTTCATTCAACTAGGGGGGAAAATATACGAATGAGCGAGCCGGACGTAGCCATGGTTTTCAGCATATTTCTTTGCAACTGTTCGGTCGAAGTGACTGCAAATTTGCACACACAAATGTTCATGTCGCGAAAATACTGTATCACATTTGTTTTTGTTTCAGTTCTGCGTTGTTGGGCTTAGGAGCAGTGTGTACCGACGCACAATCCTGACTTTTCTATGGTGCAGGTGGTTGCGGCCACGACCGGCCAGCCTCGCGCTCAGCCAGACCGGACTGACCAGCCTGGTCACGTGACCCTCTTTGACTTCCATAATCCATAGGGCCCACTTAGGAACCCCTCTTTGATCTCCATAGGGTCCACTCTGGTCTCTGAGAGTGGACCCTATGGAGTGGACCCCACTAGCGTAGCGCTTGAGGCCGATTTGGAATCTTTGGAGCTCCAGTATCAGCACATCATCATCAATTATCCCGAGCGCCCCGTCGTCATCGCTGGTGACTTGAACTGTGACTGGCTTGATGATGCGTCGCTGCGCAAGAGATTTATCTCCGATTTTGTCGTTAAATATTCGCTCCACCAGCTTATCACTGTTCCGACTTACTCTACCGGTTCTTCACTTGACGTCATAATCACTAACGGACTTTTCAGTGAAAATATTCATTTTAGCCCCCATCGTTTTACTCGAGCCATGTTAGAACTGCCACGCCCACGTTTTAAATCGCGTGTTATAAGAGTGTCGTTCCTTTAGACATTTTAACCTGCATGCGTTTGATTCTGACTTACTTGCCACCGACTGGAGCAGTGTGTTTTCAGCCGATAATGTAACCAACGCTTGGGCAACATTTTTAGACCGGTTCTGCCCCATTGTCGATCAACATGCTCCTGTTCGGACCCTGACGTTGCGCAACCCCGGCGCGCCTCCGATCTCGGACACGACGCGCAGTCTCCTCGCCGACCGCTCCGAGGCCCTGCGGCGATGGGGCCGCGGTTCGGACCGGTACCGGGCAGCGAACCGGCTGGCCCGTGTTGCTTTCCGGTCCGACAAGCGGCGCCACACCGGTGAACGTGTCACCGCGCGAGGGCGGGGTTCGGCTTGGCACGGCGTGAGGGACATTGAAGGCAGTAAGAAGTGTGCTCTGCAGGTCACGCCGTCTGTGTCGCCCGATGTCATGAACTCATTTTTTTGTGAATGTTGGTCCTCGTGTCGCCGCTGAACTCGAATCCCAAGGCCCGCCCCGGAGCTCCCTACTCGCCTCCCGAGAGTAGGGGCATGTGCACTCCATCTCTGTCCCATCAGCCTCAGACCCCTCCACCAAATAATTTCCTCTATGCATAACTCACCTGCCTGCGGTCCCGACGGGCTTGGCATTCGGATTTTCAAGCTATCTTTCAACTCTATCGGCCACATCATGCTTCATCTAGTAAATTCCTGCATCGTATCCAATGATATCCCCGCCGCCTGGAAACACTCCCTCGTCTATCCTATCTATAAATCCGGAGATCCTACAAATCCTTCAAACTACCGACCCATATCACTACTTCCAGCCAATGCCAAAATAGTAGAGCGCGCGGTCCAGCGTCAGCTATACTATTCCTCAACTCCAACAAGCTTCTATCCCCATCCCAGCACGGCTTCCGGCCCCGGCACTCTACCGAGACGGCTCTCTCATTTGTCACGGACAGCATACTTTCGGCCACTGATCAAGGTCATATCTCTGTCTTGTGCTTGATTGACCTGAGTAAATGTTTCGATGTCATCAATCATGATAAATTGTTAGAAAAACTTCAGTTGCTGGGCGTCGACACAACCTGGTTCAAAAATTATCTTGGCGGTCCCACTCAGAGTGTTAGCATCACTGGCTCTGATGGTCGTATTAGTCCCTCTTCCCGTCAGGCAATCAATCAGGGCGTCTTCCAGGGCTCTACCTTGGTCCTGTCCTCTTCTGCGCGTTTGCCAATGACCTGAGTCTGTACGTCGGCGACGCACAAGTCGTGCAGTATGCCGACGACACTCAGGTCATTGTTTCAGGCCCAAAATCTGCGATACCGAACCTTGTCTCTCGCCTGGACCACTCTCTGTCGTGTCTCGGCGATTATTTCCACTTGAACAGACTTAAAGTTAACGTTTCCAAATTCGAGTTTATCGTTTTCTGTTCCAAGCAAAATTTGCGCAATTTCCCAACTATCAATGTTGCTTACCGTGATACATGTCTGACGCCTAGCAACGAAGTGAAAAATATCGATCTTATTTTTGACCGGCATCTGTCCTGGGACGCACATGTTCGAGTCCTCTCGCGTAAGTGCTGTAGTATCCTAATTGCCCTTTCCCACCTTCGTCATTACCTTCCTCCCGAGACCCTTCCTGAAATTGTAACCGCCTTGGTCATCTCGCACATCCGCTACTGCCTTGCAGTATATGGAAACGGCACTGCCAAGAATCTTGCCCCTATCCAAAAGATTGTGAACTTCGCTGCCCGGGTCATCTCAGGCAAGCGTAAATTTGATCATGTGTCTGATGTGCGAGATGCACTCGGCTGGCTCGAATCCCCCCAACTTTTCCACTATCAGTCCTTATGCCTTCTTCACAAAATCATCAGTGCCAGAGAACATGAGTGCATCGCCCGCCAGATATGTGCCAACCGAGACAATCCTGCTCATGCCCGCTCAACCCGACAGGATCATCTCCTACAGTTACCCGCTATCCGCACAGAGGCCGGGCGGCGTCGATTTATGTACAGGGTCCCACAGCAGATGAACGAGTTGCCAGCGGACATTCGGGGCTTGAAGGGAGCGCACTTTAGAACAAGGCTGAAGGCTTACCTACGTGATCTCGGTGGCTCTTAATCCGTGTTTTTAGTGTTTTAGTGTTATTTTAGCATGCATTCGTTTGTGTCATGCTTCTTATAGTCATGTCATAGTTGGCCTGTGTATGTCTGCGTTCGGTACGAGTGTGAGTGTTTTACATGCATGTCATTGTCCCATTTTACTGACGAGAGGGCCGTAATAGCCACAGTTGATGTGGATGGCCTTTAATAAAGTACTACTACTACTACTCTGTATAGCTCACTCTGGCATCCAGAGAGCCATTCTGAGCTCTAGAGGGCCTTCTCAAGCCGGCCTCTAGAGGAACTAATCTGGGCTCCAGAAGGCCCACCCTGGCCTCTGTAGGGCTCATTTTAGCCTCCAGAGGACCCAATCTGTCCCATAGGTGGGGGCCCACTCTTGCCTCCACAGAGCCTACTGTGACTTGAGTCACCACACAATTTGTTTACCAAATCAACCAATAGTAATTTTGGCTTGAAGGGAATAGTGCACCATGGGAAAAGTACGTGGAATGATGTACAAAAGTGTCCTGATTACGGTTATGGCATTAGTTTTTGCGCGAAAAAAGTACCAATGTTATAATTGGGAAAAATATTTATATGAATACATGTGACGTCACAAGAATCTTGCGTCACTAAAACGAGTTGTGACGTCATACCGGCGAAAGTCTATCCTTGAATCAGAATATGTAAGCAACACTAACAACCTCGTTCGCCGGGTAGCGACTCGCGAGTATATTGGTCGCGATTGAAAATGTGTGAATGTTTACACTATGGCCTTGTATGAGTGGAGTTGGAGTGGCGTTGCGTGAACACGTACCCACAATGTTAATGTGCATACATAAATGTGATATACCTACCCATAAATGTGTGCATATGTGTGCACTGGCGGATCCAGCCTCTCTCCGTGGGGGGGGGGGGGGGGAGGGCATCTTTTTGTGGCAAAAAGGCAACTCCATTTTTTTTCCGCGGATTTGGGCCGGTCACCTTATCTTGGTATTCGAGCTTAAGAAATTCACTTTCAAATTCACAACAAACAAACAAAAATTGTGGATTTGTTTTTCCGATAAAGAAATTTTTATTTTATTTTTCGGGGTCAAAAACAATTTCGAACATCCGAGATGGCCATTTTGAAGAAAATGTCATTTCCTTTCTTTTGCCGTTTTTTATGTGCAATTTGCTTCAAAACTCTATGTTCTACGATTGTTCAAACATTTTTTTTTCACCAAAAATGGCATAACATGGCGTCATTAAAGCGTCATTATCTCCCAAAATACTACACCAATTTCATTGGAATTTGGTGAGAAGACGTACAATTGATGCAGAATAAGGTACTGAAAGTTTGACGTTGATGTCTATCATAGTTTTCAAGTTATTGAGAAAATCCGGGAGGGGGAGGCAGAATCTGACCCCCTCCCTCCCAGTGGGGCGCGGGTAAGCGTCACCAGTTGCTTGAATTGCATCAGGTGCGCTTTTTTGTCTATCATTGATAGAAAGGGATACATACAAACTTCAAATTCAATCACTTAATAGATAAAAAAAACTTCCGTGTTCATGCAGTTTTCTCCTAAGATCATTGTTTTTCACGTTCAGTGCAGAGAACGCGCGGGGGGGGGATACTTGTATTGAATACCCCTCCCCGATTCCTGTGGGGGTAGGGGGGGGGGGGGGGCATTTGCCCCTGATGCCCCCCCCCCCGGATCCGCCAGTGCCAGCAATTACCGCCATGGAGAGCCTCTGCCAGACACTTAAAGGGACTGTCCCACCTTTTTGAAAGTTGTCGAATCACATTTATTTGTATGTCTAGATGTCAGGCGAGGTCAGCTGAACATGTTCGTGGATTTTTTTTCCCGAAAAAATGTTTATCTTGGAAGATATTCATTTGTTTTAGTTTTAAGCGAAAAGTTGGGTTGGTAACGTCATTTTTTTATTTATAAATAACGGAAATCCTTTGTGCTGCCAAATGTATGGAATAATTTTTTGTCGACATCTATTGCGCAGAAAAAGCGAACCATCCGGTGTCTAGCTTGGCTAGCACTATCAGCTGGAGTTGTTGCAGCAGTTGGTCGCCAGGGACCGCTAGTGAGCAAGGGTGTTATGACGTCACAAGCAAATGGTACCACTAAATATTGATTGATTGATTGATTTATAAATACATAAATATTTAGCGTTAAATATTTAACTGGTATCATTTGCTTGTGACGTCATAACACCCTGGCTCACTAGCGGTCCCTGGCGGCCAACTGCTGCATGAACTCCAGCTGATAGTGCTAGCTCTAGATTGCGAACCACCCGGGGATCGAGCAATGAAAGACGAAAATATTCCAAGGCTGGCCTCAAAACAAGTCGACTATAATTACCAGTTGGGTAAAGAGACGACGCTGTCGGTTTAGAGGCAATATTCAAATACACATGGACCTTATTTTTTACAGATGTCAAAATCAAACTCGAATATCTTTTTGATTAGATCATTGTGGTTGTTTTAAATGCTACCACACTTAAATGCAATGCCAAGCCATCAACATAGCTATCTCAACTCAAGTATAATGTAAGGTGGGATACAGGGTCCTAGGATTGCTTTGGAGCTGGGGTGCCGAGTGGAAAATTCTGAATAAAAGTAAGCATAAAGAGTGGAAAATTCAACCAAAAAACATATGTACGCGGTTTTATCAATATCCAATTACTCGCTCATTATAATTATGTATAGTTACCTATGCCAATTCTTACCCATCTTTCCCTACACAGGCTGTCCTCAGCAATACATCCATCAATGAGTATCAGGGTTCCAATTATCCAATACATTTTCAAATAAGGAGTGGAAAATTCACCTTAAAACTCGGCAAAAAGAGTGGAAAAATTGTATCCATAGGGTGTCGTTTTCCACCCAAATTTTCCAATACTAGGACACTGGTGGGATAGTTCCTTCAATGGAATTCATTTTCCCATTTTCCAAATTTGTGTAAGCAATTGCGAAAGTTGTGTCATGGCGCGAAGCGGTGCGAAATTTTCCGGTTTTTGACTGTGGATAGCTGGATTTTGTTTTGCTTCAAAGACAATTCTTACGATTTTACGATAAATTGGGAACACGCGCGGGGGGGGGGGGGTTCCTGCGAGGGGGGGGGGCATTTTCCCTGATGCCCCCCCCCCCCCCTGGATCCGCCAGTGTTGTGTGTTCATCGGTGTGTGCGGTGGATGTAAATCAATGTGTGGTTGGGCAGTGAGTGAATGCAGTTAATATTGCAGCTACCGGTACGAGCCACCCATCAAAAGGTGTGCCTTTTCAAAACGAGTGTCGACATTATTTTCAATTGGAAATCCAATGAAAATTGACAAAGTTATAGCCAATGCCTTTTCAAAACGAGTGTCGACATTATTTTCAATTGGAAATCCAATGAAAATTGACAAAGTTATAGCCAATAATATTTCGAGCTAAGCGTCCATTCAACGCAAACAAAACAAAAAACTATGTCAAAAATGAATCGATATATTGCATGAACACCGACCAGCCACAAATCAACAAATGCGTCTTTTCACGAAGCATCTATTGGTAATTTTAAATTAGAAATCGGTTCTGAATTGACAAAGTTGATACGTTTCGGTGGCGGTCGGTTCAAATAGCGGAAACGAAATGTGGTAGAAATCATAGTGGAGTAGTGATGTATGCGAAACGTCACGAGATTTGTCCCTTTAAAATAGCTCCCAATAGCTCCAACGGGTTTTGTGTTGAAACTCAGGAACTAGGTCGTTTTGGAAGGAAAAATGCCAGATTTGGAGATGTCTCAGTACTCCCGAAAATCTGGCTATCTCAGTTAAAAACTAATGTTAAAGGTGCACTATTCCCTTTAATCTGCTCCTAAATCTGCTGTAAGCGCAAATAAATCAGTCTCCAAGTTGGTAGAAAATATAAAATAAATTTCTTGACTTGCTAGTTGCTGTGCACCTTTAACTTAGCTGATAACCTTTAGCTGATAAGTTTATCTGCATAGTCAACTAATGTGCTACATGTGCGCTTGACAAATTTCATCTGACGCTTAACCCGCGCCGTGCCGGTGCTCGGCGCCACTTTCACCGTGCCGGGGGCGCAATTTTTTTTTTGTAAACAAAGAAGTGCCACATGTAGCGATAACTGCAGTGTCTGGCAACCTGACGATATTTCAGCTACATTGAGCCAGGTTAGATGTGGCACAGTGCCACTACAGCTATAAGCCGCTGTAGCTCAGTGGTAAGATGCCCGTCTTCGATAAGATGCCCGTCTTCGAAGAACGGCATCTGAAAGAACGGAGAACGGAGAAGAGTGGCCGGTTCGAATCCGGGCGACGGCTATTACGCCTATTGGCGTTGCATGGACAGAATCGACTTCAAAATGTCTCCGTCCCCACCTACTTTCGGAAGGTGGTTACGCATATGCCGCCAGCGATATTTTGAAATGTCGAATACAAAATCCAGACCCATCAGCCTTTCCCTTGCCCTACAGGAGCTTTTTTCACCTTCGCCCTACGGGGGGGGGGGGGGGCTGACAGGCCCCCTGTTAACTTCCAAACCAAGCAACTTAGAGCAATGCGGTAAGAACCAACATGTTGCCTGCCATGAGAGGAATCTAACAGTATGCGATTTTGAGGTTTCAGGTCAATGGGTGACCTTCCAGGTCAAGTGAATGACCTCGGATTTACCACGTCCAGAACAGCGATTTTGCTCTTCAGAAAACCTCAAAATTAGAAATTGACAAATATAAATAAAAATGCATGTTCCTAGACCAGTTTTGGCTCAGAAATACAGAAAAAGTAATTATTTTTCGTATCTTGTAAAAAAAGTCAAAAAAAAGTTATAAAAAAAATGACGTCAGTTTCTTACACTTAGGCATCACTCAGTCAAAAATGAAAATATTGCTTTGAAATTTGGTATGGGTATTTTCCATACTCAGTTCTCTCATATATTCCGGTTTTTCTAACATCTTTGAAAATTTTGATTTTGTAGGATTTTCCCCCCAAAAAAAACTGTTTTACTTTTATTTTAGGGTCAAAAACACGATTTCGAAAATCCGAGATTGCCATTTTAAAGAAAATTCATTTTGTAGCTTTGGTTAATTGCGTTTGCAATCTCATTTAAAACTCTGTTTTCAGCCATTTTAAAATATTTATCGTTTTTCCACCAACATGGACGTCATCAAACATGATTATCTCCTAAACTGCTTAACCAATTTCAATTAATTTTTACAGCATGCGTATAATTGTTGTAACTCAGCTACCAAAAAGTTCAGTAAGATGCGCTGCATGTGTAAAAAGTTATTCAAGAAAACCTCAGGGGGGGGGGGCTGTCAGCCCCCCCCCCCCGTAGGGCGAGGCTTAAGTCGGCCAAGACACAAGACACAATATTGCTTTGAAATTCGGTTTGGGCATCGTCCATACTTGGTTCTCCAATATCCTATTCCGGTTTTTGGATATGTTGGACAATTTTGATTTTGTATATTTTTATCTCCCAAAATCAGTTTTTCATCAAATAAAA
The DNA here is from genome assembly GCA_036785665.1 of Chirona hameri. NCBI lineage: Eukaryota > Metazoa > Arthropoda > Thecostraca > Balanomorpha > Balanidae > Chirona > Chirona hameri. The sequence continues at coordinate 33,660 of JAXIVJ010004700.1, read as the reverse complement.
TCAAATATCAAATCATCGTACAAAAACGGAATATATATATATATATATATATATATATATATATATATATATATATATATATATATATATATATATATATATATATATCTAATCTATATCTAATCTATATCTGATGATGATGATTGGGGTTTAGGGGCGCTCCGACAACGAAGGTCACATGGCGCCCATGTAATCTATATCTATATATCTATATATCTATAATCTATACGTCTATACGTCTCTACGTCTCTACGTCTGTACGTCTGTACGCCTGTACGCCTGTACGGCTGTACGCCTGTACGCCTGTACGCCTGTACGTCTGTACGTCTGTACGTCTGTACGCCTGTACGCCTGTACGCCTGTACGCCTGTACGCCTGTACGCCTGTACGTCTGTACGTCTGTACGTCTGTACGTCTGTACGTCTGTACGTCTGTACGTCTGTACGTCTGTACGTCTGTACGTCTGTACGTCTGTACGTCTGTACGTCTGTAGTCTGTACGTCTGTACGTCTGTACGTCTGTACGTCTGTACGTCTGTACGTCTGTACGTCTGTACGTCTGTACGTCTGTACGTCTGTACGTCTGTACGTCTGTACGGTCTGTACGTCTGTACGTCTGTACGTCTGTACGTCTGTACGTCTGTACGTCTGTACGTCTGTACGTCTGTACGTCTGTCGTCTGTACGTCTGTACGTCTGTACGTCTGTACGTCTGTACGTCTGTACGTCTGTACGTCTGTACGTCTGTACGTCTGTACGTCTGTACGTCCTGGACGGATGGATGGATGGATATGTATATGTATTATGTATTGTATATGTATATGTATATGTATATGTATATGTATATGTATATGTATATGTATATGTATATGTATATGTATATGTATATGTATATGTATATGTATATGTATATGTATATGTATATGTATATGTATATGTATATGTATATGTATATGTATATGTATATGTATACTTGTATATGTATATTATATGTATATGTATATGTATATGTATAATGTATATGTATATGTATATGTATTGTATATGTATATGTATATGTATATGTATATGTATATGTATATGTATATGTATATGTATATGTATATGTATATGTATATGTATATGTATATGTATATGTATATGTATATGTATATGTATATGT
>JAXIVJ010004700.1:0-27500 GCA_036785665.1 Chirona hameri | reverse complement strand
CATGTTATCATAGGCCATTCTTGAAGTTCCAGTTGCAATTTTTGTTCAGTGACCCCTACAGGGTCAGATGAGGTCATCCGAGGTCACCAACACTTTTTGTCAATAACTCGACAAAATCAAGATAGAAAGGTGAAACCTGCACGAATGTGTTTGTCTTGTCGAGGCACGTCTCCCAATAGGTGCTGCAGGAGAAATTAGGCCATGTGCAACATGACCTAATTGGGTCACCACTTGGCCTTGACCTGAGGTCAAATTTATAAGTTGATCTAACCTGGTCATCATGAACATGATTCGAAGCGCCTTGACGAGACAAACACGATGGCGTCAACATTATTGCCTTATATTTATTAGGTAAAAATTATTTGTGAAAGTTTTTCTCTAAAAAATAGCCTTTTTGACCTTTGATGACCTCTGGAACCTGAGCCTATCGACCTGAGCTTAAAGTTGAGCATCATTTGGCGATTGCTTTGTTCAAGAGCTTTCGATTGCTTTTGTTCTCGTTTGTTCTTAGGTATCATAGTTCCCAAAGTTAGCCCGGGCAGATGTTCAAGCTCGTGTTTATCTCGGGTATGCCCGACGTATTTGGCTGGGCTAGCCCAGGCTGTAACTTTGGTTCTGCTTGACGTAAGAGTGGCATACGCAAGTCAGATCCCGAGTTACAGCCTGGGCTAGCCCAACCATATACGTCGGGCAAACCCGAGTTCTGCCCAATTGGGCCCCAGTCAGAATTCCTGGCTGGAAGGTTGGTCGGCCTGAGGGCCCTCGGTCGCCCTATGCGGACTCGCTCAGCCTAAGGGGACCCTTGGTCGGCCTGAGGCGCCCTCGGTCAGCAGGGCAGGTCAACTGAGCCAGGTTGTACGGGCGGCGCCACTAGCGTTGTATAGATGGTGCCCGGAGCGATACGACTCGTTACTCACGTCACAGCCATCGTGGCCTCCGTTTCCGGTTGTCCGGTAAACAAATGAAAATAAATATGAAGATGTGGTTTAAATTAATTATGTATATTGTCAATATTAAATCGAATATGTAGATTCTAATTTTGCTATTGGCGAAAATATGACAACTCGTCCATTCTGCTACTGCGAGCGTCGTCCATCATGTGTCTGTGTAGCTCTCTGCTGCACCAACTGCTGTCAATTGTCATCCGTGAGCGCATACCAATGAACACAATTTCAGCATGTTCAATTATGCAAGTGGAGGGTTGTGACGTTTCAAGTATACACCAGTGCTATTCCGGGACCTACCTACACTAAATACACTAACAAATACACTATACACTATACACTAAATACATGTGAATGAATGAGAGCCATGCCATATGTCTTTTTCCTGAGAGCAGAATGAATGAAAACTTCAAGATATGGTGTTTTACCTGACATACTGTTTTTTCCTGACATTTCTAGCGATATTTGAGGCAGTTTTTTGAAGGAGAAAAGTTTTTTTAAGTTACCTCCTTTACTATGGGAAAACATTAAATTGAAAGCACACCAATAAATTAAAGAAATAGTTCACCTTCAACATTGGTTTTAAACTGAGATAGCAGTTGCACATCTCTAATGCGAGTCTATCCTTACGCGACTACTTTCAAATCTGATTGGCTGAATCATTTTTTTAATTTGTGTAACATCAGGACTCAGAGAGTATGCATATAGTTTTTATAAACAATAATAATTTACAGCCTTCTGTCCTGAATCGGTGCAATAAAAGGCAATTTTTGACAATATAAAAAGAAATTGTATTAAACAAAATATAATTGAATCGTGTTTGGGACAAATTTCCAAGGTGAACTATTTCCTTTAAGTGTGTAAATATGCACCTGATAGTATAGTATGTCATATACCTGTGTGAAGTGTACATGTATGAGGCTTGGAAATAGTCTTTTGCATCTCCTGAACAATTTTGTTTGGCTAAAAAACACAGTTACATCTTTCTTCCTTGTAGCGGCAGGTTTCATGAAGCTAAGCAATACCTACATCATAGATGCAGCAGTGCCCAAAGATCAAATTTCATAGGAAATCTACAGTCTCATAGTATCTTGAATCCAACAACACATCACAATCAAACTGCAGTGAGTCTTGGTTCTCAGCTCAGTGTTCCTTAATCCTTGGTATACTGATATTTAACAACATATAAAACATAAGTCAAGACAATTGGCAACAATTAGAGAAAGATCTTTATGTTCCAGCACACAAAGCAACTGTTTGACCTTTTGTGACACAGTTCACAGGTGGCTCTGGGATCCTGGTGGCCCATGAGCTAAAATTTACAGCAGATTTGATTTGAATGGATTCTGGATTTTTGTTTACCAAGAGCCACATCCTTCAGGGACAATTGGAACCCCACCTTGTTCCGAGGGATACTGCGGGGGTGGGCCGACTTTTTCAGAGACTCTGTTGAGGGACTTAAACCCAGGTCCCTGTCGCAGAAAGCAAATAGTGTGTTACTACAAGCCAGATTCCCACCCTCATTGACATTACACTGACAACATTCAATAGCTCAGTATCCTCAGGATAAGGATGCAGATCCTGTGAATCAGATTTTGAGATCAATTTATCCTTACTCATTTTTGTAATTTCATATAAAGGATAATTCATAATTACTCGATTGATGATTTAATATTTTTCTTGAATATTGAGTATATTACTATTGCTTTGGTTATGGACAACTATGTGATACAATGTATGACTTGATATTTACATGTGTGAGCTTCTTTACATTATCTCATAGCTACTTCGAATTATTTACAGCACTCACCTCTCCGCTCCGCGTCTTCAATCCTCCCGCGAAGGCCGACGAGTGAAGGGAATGAAGGAGCTGAAATAAACCAATCGTGCCTCGCTGATTTTCAGGAATGAAACTTTTGCGCTGATATTGTCTACATATCATTTTACCACATGCTAGTCCCTTCATAGGAAATATCTGCGATTTGTCCACATTTTAAGTTCGTTGTGTTTCTCATCTATATTTCATGATTTTAAATAATATATTGACAAAAGCATATTGAGACTGAACGGATCATGTACACCAAATATACTTAAATTAAAGTTATACAAGAGATATCTCTCAAAAGAAACCATTCGAAATATAGGGAAATTCTGTTATAGCGCGATATGGTAGCAAGTGTAATGTCGGAAGCTTGCGAAGGAAACACCGGACCGAGGGTGCGCTGCTCCAACGTTGTTGCTGGGGTCGGGCCGCAACCAATAATATGCCGATTCAGAATAGTTTCGTCGGTGGAGTTGGATGGCTTTCAGGTGGGTTGGCTTTGCATCTTTTTGTAAGCGTTGAGAAGTCACAAACGGGATTTTCGTATTTTGTTATAATGTTGTATTTTAGTACACATGTCCTGAAGTGTGTCTGTTTTCATTTTCTGTGCTGACTTGACAGTAAAGCGCTGGTTCAAGCCTGGCGTACCGCTAGGCGCTAGGCCGGTCTGAGAAACTATGGCGGCCATGTTGGACCAAATGCAGTGGGCTTTTACCGAGTTGCCTGTTGTTGGTATGGATGGCCTGTATTTGTAGTTCTCATTAGCAATACTGCAAGCATTCCAAATCTGGGAGAATGATGATTGCTACTGTATTATATCTCACCACCATTTTAATGTATTACTCCCCTCACATTGTGGTTGACATATTTATATGCATAATTCAAACCAGTTTTGCTAAGGGGGATTGGCAATTGCAAGAAAGTGTTGGCCAAAACCTGGATTTGTGTTGTTGTAGGACTAGTTGACATTAAATGTAAACTCACCTGTTCTGGTTCTCACCTGTTGGGTTTCCTTCCTCATCACCCTGATGGTGGTGAGGATAATGTAAGAAGGACATTGTCAAAGAGAGATGTGCCAACCTCTGAACAGTGCACAGAAACCTCATATTTGGATGGGACGGGGATGTAAAGGGCTGGAAGAGTATGTCTGCTTGGTGTTTTTAATTGAGCCAGTCATGAAAAGAATGTTCTGGAGTAATAACCTTGATAAAAATTGGTGCCAATAGATGCCAAAATGTGTTCAACAGAGAATACCTTGAGGCTCAAAAAGCAACAAATGCCTAAACAATGCAGACATACCCATCACAAAATGAAACTCCATAATGAGATTGGTGCAGAATAAGCAATTAGCAAAAAACAATAGTGTATTCCAGTTTGATATTACTGTGTCACTTATTAATTATGTGACTATCAATCATAGTTATGACTTATGATCATGCCTGCTTTTTAATTTTCCCTCTTATCCTTATAGTTGCTTGTAACTAACTATTGGTAATAACAGACCCTTTGTACATAAGTAATTGTTTTCTTTATACCAATGGTTCTGCTGCCCATTAATGTAACATGCATTGCTTATACTGAAATATATAATTTGCAGAAATAAGTTAGAAAGTGTTCTTATGTGTCATTTCTTTATTTATATTCTAGATAAACTTGTACTGTGTCTTAAAAGTATGGCAGATACTTTGTGGGTTCCCACTAGGCAGTGGGTACCCAAACAAACTAAACATATTGAGAGCCTGTGGGCTGTAGAATCCAACGCAAGTGACAGGTCAAAGATGGAGGGTGAGACATTCTTTGACATGTTGTTAGGTCAGCAAGGGTACCTAAGTCACAAAGTGAGCAATGTATCTGGTGGTCCAGCCCCCAACCATGACTGTAAATATAACCCTGGTAGAGTGAGCTAAGACATTGGAGAAGAGAGTGAGGGAAAAGAAGAGAGAAGATGGAAATGTATTACAAATTGAGCACAGAAATATACCAGAAAAGATATTAAAGACCTTGTTCAAATAAGTAGATTACCCATGTGAAAAGCTAAGCTCAATGTTTCATTTTCTCTCTATGTTCTCAAGAACAATATACACAATTTCTGATTCAGTCAATGGAGAAGAAGTTCTTATGATAAGTAATGGTACAAGGATAAAACAAATATCTTCTTTGAATTGCAAGCTGCTTGATACCCTCTTCTTTGCAAATAATCACACAATGAATGGTAAAAATGTACCACCTGATATGGATAAAATTATTACAGGAGGCTGTTCAAACCTGATTCCTGAACTCTCCCTCATTATTTATTTGCTGTTATGAATTGTTAACACCAAATGAGAAAAAAAAATCAAAATGTATATATATATACCTACCTGTCATACTAGACACCACACAGGGAAAATGTTGCATTGATTTTAACTAGGTATCAATCAGAGCATTGCAAATCACATTTATTTCATAAACCATTTGGATTGTTTTGGTTCAACTAAATCGGCTAGAAATGTCTATATTAAATGTGACTCATGTCCATTCATCACCACAAATCATGACAGCCATGGACATTTCTGTGATGATTCTAAATAAATTTGCAAAACAAATATTCTAAATAATTATGCAAAGGGATGGATATAGCTGGCATATGTTTTGACATTTTACTTTCAAAAGGTGCAGTCTGTGTGCTTATTTTAAATTATATTTCATTAACACATTATTTGATGTGTTGCTAGACAAAATATTAATCTGGCTTTGCTAGTATGTGCTAATGTAGGAGCTGATAAATGTTTCATGTATGGTAATCATAATAGTCTGATTTGTATTTGAAATTGTTATATACTTCATGTGAATTGCTGTTTTCATTGCACGATTTACAACTCATTTCCTAAAACCTGCAGTCATTTATACAACTCCCATATATTCTGGTAAATAGTTGGTACATGCTTAGTGTTTCTGTTGTAATTTAGCCACTATTATATGATCTTAAATTATTCCTTGGCAGAATGACACCCTTAATACTCACAGCTTAGCATTTCAGTATTATAAATTGCACAAGCTTCATACATGTCCAACTCCCAAACCATTTAGCATGAAGATAAGCTACCAAGCTTATTAAAACGTCATCATCATCATATTCATCTTCACAGCATTGATTCCTACCTTGTTTACAGGTGAAGATAGCCAAACACATACAAGGGAAGACCGGGCGCCATGGCTCACGACGAGCCGGCGGGGCAGGTGGCCGCCCGACCAGGGATGACCTCCCCTTCTTCCGGCTCCTGGAACCGCTGGCCGCCGCCGGCTGCCACGTCATCTCACGACCAGTTCTTCAGCGTCGTTAAGAAGGCCCGTCCGACACCGTCGAGCGGTACAATCGGCGTCCCGAGCAAGGCGGGTCCAGTACCAGTCAACTCTTCTATTGTCGGCCCAAAAATGAAGCCTGGGGCGCCACGTCCAGGTCCGTCCAAGGCTCCTATTTCGCTGCTCAAGGCTGGACCCCTGCGACTTGGGGCCTCGGTTCCCTCTGGCAATGTAGCCAAGACGGGACCACCAAGACCCGGCCCGTCTAGCGTTGCTGTTCCTTCTTCCAAGATGAGCTTGCCGCGACCTGGGCCGCCGGACGGTATCATCCCCAAAGCTCGCCATCCCTCGGCTGGCACCGCGCGGCCCCGTGCGCCCTCTGGCGGTGCCTCGCGACCTGCACCGGACCTGTTCCGACCGAAACCGTCCGTGTTGGCTCCCAAGCCGCGCATGTCCTGGGACCTGGACCTGCTGACTGACGGGTCACCAGAGGATGACGGTGACTTCGCCACCGATCTGGAGCAGTCTCCGGCGTTTCTCGCAGACGACTTTGATCCGCGGTCGAGCCAAGCACCGCCTCTGTCGATCCTCGATCGCGTCAAGACGATGGGACCGATGACGGACAAGACACGTGACCTGTTTCCAAAGAGCGCCCGCGGCAGGCCTCCAAGGGTCCCCGGAGATCCGAGAGTACCGCGCAAATACGTGAAGAAGAAGCAGGCAGCCAACGGCGCTGGTGGTCACGCGGAAAGCGTCGGGATCCTTCACGTAAAGCCCAAGTGGAAGGGTACCACTGAGGGGCTCCGCAACGACTTCGACAAGTTGAAAGAGAAGCGGCGCCGACGCAAGGAGAAGCTGGTCGCGGTGCGGATGGACGGCAGCGTGCCGCAGGTTGTGACGCTCTTGCCGAGGAATCCGGCCGACCCGGCGGCGCCGGTCCCGGTAGTCTCGCCCATCAAGGACGGGCCGCGGCCGAAAGTCACCTCTCCACTCAGGAAGCTGTCCGGTGGCAGTGCCGGCGACCTCGCACATGGCAAGCCCGAGACGAAACCACTGTTTGAACACATTGACGAAGACTGGGCGGTGATCAAGAAGTCTCTGGAGAAGACAGAGGTGAAGAAGGAAAGGAAGCTGAGCGAAGCTAGCTCATCGCTTAAAGCCTCTTCAGCTGTTCTCACTCCGTCCCCGAGTAAGAAAAGCGATCGATCCGAGGAGCTGTCAACAGACGATGACATCGGCAACGATCTGAACGCACCGCTCCATAATCTGGAAAGGCTTCAAGATCAAATGATACAGAATCTAATGGATGACGGCGCTCTTGCTGCGTTGAAAAAGAAACGTAAGAAGCAAAAGGAAGTTCAGATGTTCAAAAAGAAGAAGATGAGTGACTACTGGAAAAGCAAGCTGGGACCCGGGAAACCGTCATATCAGATAAAAATGAAGCGCCCGTACACTGTGCGCCCCCTGACGTCTGACAACGTCACACACATGGAGGAGGCGATCGCAGCCGTGCTGGCTACACCGAGCCCGAAGGCCTCCCTGGAGAAGCGACCAGCCGCCGTGACCGGGCCCGGGCCGCCACCAAAGCCCAAACTGCCCACCGATCGAGCGCCGGGCCGCGCGCCTCCGTTGCTGCAGCGTCCACTTTCGGGGCCTCAACCACAGCTGCCGCCCTCACAACCACCGCTGCCGCCCTCACAACCACCGCTGCCGCCCTCACAGCCACCACTGCCGCCACAGTCCGCCTGTCAGTCAGCCTCACAGCTGGCCGCCCAGCCAGCCTCGCGATCCCCGCAGCCTGCGGCGATGCCGGCACCGCGGCCGTGCCTACCTCAGCCAGCAGGACCGCTGCCGCCGACATCTGCTACTTCCGGGCCGGCGCCGGCCGCGGGCGGGCCGGAGCGACGTGCCTCGATCGAGCCTGAGTCTGACCCGGCGGCGGCGGCACGGCTGCTGCAGGTGAAGCAGGAACTCGCAGCACGCTTCCTCAACGACTTGCACGAGCAGCGCGCGCAGCTGCAGGCGGCCGAGCAGCTGCGGCTCGCCTGGCAGCAGCAGCAGGAGCGTGCGCAGCAGCAGCAGCAGCTCGGCAGGCGGCCGCTGATCCGCCTGCGCCAGCGGCGGCGGCGCGCTGGCCAGCCGCGCATCGTCCGCCTCACAGAGTCATCGTTCCAGGCCGGCAACACCGTCACGGACGCCAGCATCGGCGACGACGGGCGCGCAGAGCCCGTCGCGGAGCTCGCCGCACCGCCGCCGGTTAGCATGCCGGCCAGCAAGGTGAAGGAGTTCCTGGACACGGCTCGTGTGTCGCGCTACCGGCGCACGTGCGGCTCCGGTCTGCTGGCCTCGGTGGAGATGCCGGAGGAGACGGCGGAGAGGATGGTGTTCGTCTCGGAGCACCCTCTGCCGCCGGAGGTGGAGCAGACCCTGGTGGCGACCGGACAGGGGTTCGGCCTACCCGGTCTTCCCGGCGCTCTCTGGCCGGCCGAGCAGACGGACCCGGCTCTGGTAGCCGGCGGCTGGCCGGCTGGCTCGCCCGCTCCCGGCGTCGGCTTCGGCTGGTATGGACCACCGCTGGCGCCGGCCGGAGCCACTGCTGGCTGGTTCGGAGGTGTGATGTCTCCTGCCACCGGCTCCACCTGGCCGGGACAGCCGGCAGATGAGAGTTTTTCCAGCACGGCGCTGGCTGCGACACCGACCACAGCTCCGGCATTGGCGCCAGCAGCAGTGCCGGCAGCAGCGCCGGCCACATCACCAGTCGTAGCAGCGCCGGCCACAGCGCCGGAGGAGGACGCTGCGGACGTCAGCATGGAGGATAGACCGCTGTACATCGCACTGCCTGCGACGCCCACCCCCGAGCAGGCCGCCACACCGGCGGGTTCGACCCCGCAGACTCCGATGTCTGTGTCGCCGCGAGTGGCACCGACTGCGGCTCCGACGGACTCGGCCGGCCGGCCCCCGCTCGGCGGCACGCCGGCTGGAGTCTCTCCGCGACTGACGACCGGCACCTCGACCTGCGCTCCGCCGTCGCCGCGGCCGGTCGACCCGGAGAGCTTCCCGTTTGCGTGCAACCGGTGTCCGACGCGACTGGCAACGCTCTCCGAGCAGGTCTACCACGAAATCCGGCTGCACATGACAGAGGAGAGTCTGTTCCGCTGCATCGGCTGCCCCATGCTGCTGCCCCTCAAAGGTGATGTGTCGCTGGTGCTGGACGGCCTGCTGGACCACTACATGAAGCACGTGGACGTGGACGGGCGGCTGCTCGCCTTCGACACGTCTGCAGACTTCTTCCGCTGCGAGTTCTGCCCGCGCGTGTTCGAGGACCCGGCCGCGTACGGCACGCACGAGGTGCAGTGCCGCTCGCTGGCGCACACGTGCGCCACGTGCCACGGTCGCTTCGAGACGGGCGACGTGCTCAAGTGGCACGAGGTGGACCACCTCCGCGCCCCCGACGGCAAGTACTGCTGCGACCACTGCGATTCGAAGTTCACCAAGCGCGAGCAGCTGCTCGGTCACCGACGCTTCCACTTCAAGGACAAGAACGTCGAATGTCCCAAGTGCAGCAAAAAGTTCATGACGACCGGCATGCTGGCGATGCACAACAAGTGGAAGCACTCTCAGGGCCCGTGCCGCTTCTGTGGCCGTCCGTTCACGTCTGCTACGGCGCGGCAGGCGCACGAGGAGCACATGCACCTGAAGTACATGATGCATATGTGCGACGTGTGCCACTTCCGGGTGATGACCGCCACGCAGCTGCGCGTCCACAAGCGCACACACTCGGACGAGAATCCGCACCGCTGCATCACCTGCGACGAGACGTTCGTGTCGCGGAATCTCCTCAAGAAGCACCAGACAGCGCGGCACTCCCTCCCGGCAGCGGCGGAGGACGGCACCGCCGCCGCTGAGCCGGAGCCGGCGCCGGCGCCGGCGCCGGCTGAGCCGTCAGCCTCTCAGAGCGGCGGAGAGAGCGTGCGAGCTGCGGACGGCGCGCTGACCCCGGCCGAGCTGCGCCAGCTGTTCGAACGGTACAGGGCGACGTGGACGGGCCCGAAAGATGGCATGACGCTGTCGGACCTGGACACAGAGGAGGACGAGGAGGAGAAACAGGACCTGCTCGACATCAAGGCCAAGGAGAAGCTGTTCAAGACAAAGGACAAGAACACGTTCTCCATTTGGAGCTGTCCCGTGTGCAAAGCCTTCTTCACGAAACTGTGGGGCGTGCGCGCGCACATCACGTTAAAACACCCAGGCTCCAGCATGCGCCCCGTACTGCATGATGACAAGGACACCAGCGCCGCCAGCAAGCAGGACTTCCTCAAGGAAATCAAGCGAAACGCCAAGACGGCCAAGCGGGAGCTGAAGCTGGAGGCGAAGCGGCAGGCGCGCATCGCCGCGTACGGAGACGAGTTGCCTCGCCGCGGCCGGCCGCGCAAGTTCTCGATCTCTGAACGGCCGCCGGTCGTGCGGAAGCCGTTCGACCCGACCCAGCCGCGGAAGCGCGGCCGACCACGCAAGGACCCTGACGACCTGTCGACCCCGCCACGACCGGCCGCCGACGCGCCGCCGCAGCCGCCGCCGCCGCCCAGGCCGGAGCCCAAGCCGGAGCCACCGCCCAATCATGTGGAACGGCGCCGCTGGAAGTGCCTCACGTGCGATGACCAGTCGCAGTCGTATGACGACCTGGTGACGCACACCTACCTGGCACACCCGGACGCTGACCTGCCGCGGTTCGAGGTGGTCGTCACCTACGTGCCGAAGCCAGTGCCGAAGACGGCCGCGGAGCCGACGACGCCGACGACGCCGGCAGCCGTGCCAGAGGCGCAGCAGGACCGCGACGCGGCCATCCTGGACGCTGCGCGCGTCCGTGGGGCGGAGAAGCGTCGCGCACCCAGCGCCACCAAGGTACCGGCTGGCGCTAAGCGGCGTAGTGTGCCGTCAGCCGCCACGACAGGGGGCGCCACGCGCGACAGAGGCCGCGGGCGTGGCGCCACCGGCGACGGCGGACGTGGCGCCAGCGGCGGCGGACGTGACTCTACCGGCGGCGGCGGACGCGGACGGGCTGGCGGCGGTGACTCGTACCGCAAGTCCTACTCCAACTCGTCTCGCCGGTACAAAGCGGAGGACGAGGCGGAGCCGGCCGGGGCGGCGGCGGCGGGAGACGATGCCGACAAACTATACTGCTACTGTCAGTCGCCGTACGACGAGGTGAGCGAGATGATCGGCTGTGACAATGATGACTGCAAACACGAATGGTTCCACTTCGAGTGCGTGGGCATAGTGATCGCGCCGAAAGGCAAGTGGTTTTGTCCGGACTGCTCGGGCAAAAAGGCAAACGAATGACTAAACTGACTTTGCAATGGCGGTTCGTGTATTTTGTTATTTGCTTGTATAGGTCTGTGCGATTTGCTTGTATAGGTCTGTGCGATTTGCTTGTATAGGTCTGTGCGATTTGCTTGTATAGGTCTGTGCGATTTGCTTGTATAGGTCTGTGTGATTTGCTTGTATAGGTCCGTGTGATTTGCTTGTATAGGTCTGTGCGATTTGCTTGTATAGGTCTGTGTGATTTGCTTGCTAAGTCTGCGAAGTAAGTGGTTGTTGTTTTGCTCGCTCGAGTAGGCCATTGACGTCAGATCTTCTCAACTCTGCCCTGTGCGATGTGGTGTTGCATGTTGACGGTAATAGATTGAAGTTGAATGGCTGCAGCGTTGGTTAGGACTTAGGCAGTAGGCGCCGATGGCTGCATGTGCATATGCAGCTCCGGTCCGATATACAAAATAAATGTAATTGTCTCGACATGTGTACGAGGTTGCATGGGAACGAAGCGCGAGATTTGCTGGTAAGGACGCTAGTCACATTCTTTTAACAAGGATTTAAAACGTGTCGTTGATATTTGTGCGGTATTTACTCATCATCCATGATTCGATTAATTGTGTACAAAGCGCGGACTAGCTAGCGCAGACTTACTTGTGACTAGCTTTCATTAACGAGTATGACCGGAAAAAGTTGCTATACCTATCCAGGCGCTCAAGTGTCCATTGTAATGCGAGAATGCTTGATCCACGACGTCGTTTGCTGTTCGCTGTGACCACTAATGTTAACCCGCGCCGTGCCGGTGCTCTGCGCCACTTGGCTGTACCGGGTGGGGCAAAATAACGTGATTATGAACTAATTGACCTGATCTAATGCATATTATCTGAATAGGAAGCATTTGTATATTTCCCCATTGACTTATAATGGGCAGGTCACGAAATTGACCTGACCTTAGGTCATCGATATACAAATCCAAGATATACGAATTGTAGGTACTTATGACCTTATGAAATGCTGTAAGTTTCAAATCTCTCGGACAAACACTGTGGCTTCGGCACGACCACAGACATTTTTGGAGATAAGGTCACTTCACGTGACCTGGTGACCTGACCTGAGGTCAAAACTTGCACACAATGTGGGTAGGTAATTGATGCCCAGACAGTTGTGCCAAATTTGGCGGCGCTGCGCGCCACCGTTTTTCCGCTATCCTCGAAAAAACCTTGGGGAGCGTCCAAACGCCCCCCCCGCACGGCGCGGGTTAACCCTATTAGTGGTAGGGTGGGGGGCAGATTCTGCCCACCCCTCATGTTTTTATTACATATCCGAAATGGATGGAGGTAGGCTTCTGAAATTTTCTGAATTTTTATAAAACTAGTCCAGGCAGATTGTCTGAAAATTTCAAGACTATGGCTTGAACAGGGGCGGTTCTGTGACTTAGTATTTAGGAAGGTTCTGATCGGAAACTGTTTTAGCGTGTACATCGTGATCTTCATGGAACAAAACCGTCTCGACCGACTTTGCGAGAAATAACAATGCTTGAACATATTCGGATGTAAGGTGATAATTTATGCTGAAATGCAGCAAATTTTGTCAGTCAGAGGCGGTTCCAGCGACCAAAAAAGGGAGCTTTCTAGACATGCACCTTCATCTTGCCCTTTTCACTTTCCTGGAGCCGCCTCTGATAGGATATTTGTATGTGTGTTTGACATTATTTTATGTCTCGATGTTAGAGCGGGTGCCATCTCATTTACATAGTCCTATGCAGCAAAAAGCTGGTAAAATGTAGTTATATTGCACTGCATAGGTACTTTTTGGTCCTGGAAACGCCTATGAATTTGGAATTTCCCAATGTGACCAGGATATATCAATTTTGAATTAATTTGCTGTCGATCCATATAAGTTTTGTCAAAATCGGTCTATAGAACTAGGAGTTTGAAGGTGAAAAAAGTTTTAAAAATTGTGCATTTTTACCCCTTGTCGCCACAATTTTCAAAATTTAGGATTTTTTTCCCTCGAAATGTAGATCAGTCTGAGGAGATTCAAACCGTTTCAATTTTGAAAATCGGGCTAGTAGATTTCCGAGATATCCGGTGGCGGAATCCCCCCTCCCTGCCACTATAGGGTAAGATTGGGCAACACGCCCCACCGGGGTAAAACGCCTCACCAAGATATCTCGGAATTTAAAAGGTCCCGGGTAAAACATATTATGCTCTACAAAACAAGCAATATATGGTCGGTGAACTCATAGAAGGCGACATAATTTCTGCGTCGCTTTCCAGAGATATAAGTAAAAGTCTGTTTTGGAGCGTTTTCTGTTATTTCAGTACTGAAATGTACCAGGGACATTATTTCTCTCAACACTTTTCTTCCAGATAATTTAAGCCAACTGAAAGGTCAGAATCTGATGTAGAAAAGGTCTATTGCTCATTTATGGGTTCATGCACGTTTTTGGGCTTGGCTCGCTTTTCATAGAAAGCGCGCAATGGGGTAAAACGCCCTTTCGTCTTGGCAAGACGTGCTTAACCGTTGATGACCTATTGTGCCTAAACTGTTCAACTGATCTAAATAATGGACATGGGCCCAGCGAATGCATATTTAAAGAGCCTTTGATTGTTTGTTTTTGTTTGTTCCCAGCTATCATAGTTCCCGAGATATTTGGGGAAATCTGACAGATTCCAGGAGTTACCATGCTGACCTTTGACTACCTCTGTTGACCTAAGTATTGACTGGAGCCCAAAACTAACGAAATAATTTCCACATTAATTCCGACGAGCTATCGAACGGTATTTTGTATTTTCGCCTTCTCTTCATAGGAGCCAAGTTCGAGGGGATGGAGCGTTTTGCCCCATCGACGGGTGCGTCTTGCCCAGGGGTGTGGCAATACGCCCCTTTTGCAGGCTCCTCGAAAATCGTCGCCTACAAATTTGTTAACTGAAGAAGGTGTAATTAGGCGATGCAGAATGCAAGCCAAATCTCCAAACTATGTGAAAATGCTATCACTCGCCGCCTCCGTCAAATAGGAAACGAGATTTTCAGCAAAATGCATCTAATGGGGCCCCATGCTACCCTAAGGGTAGCCAGGAGCCTGCCACTAATAGGGTTAAAAGGCTTCAGCACCAGTATTCACGTATATTTAAAATTCGAAACATCACAGCATGGCAACCATAACATGCACGATCGTAGCATTAGCAGGCATGCTTCCTGCGCGTGCCATCCGATGCTGCCACATACCGAGACCACCACATACAGCAGACAACCGGCTCTAGGCGGTGAGACACCCGAATACCTGAATCACAGCTAAAAACCGGGCCCGGGACTGACGGAGCCCGCAACGACGTCCAGTTCGGTACGGTTTGGCCGAACAACCCCCCCCCCCCACACGATGGAACCCCTCTGCTAGGCCTTCTCCGTGACACAATGCGGGATTTTCTTCTTGGAGACGACATACTCGCTGGTGATGTCGCGCGGGTCGTGCAGCTTGCAGACCTGGCCGGCCGGACAGTCCAGCTCGCACTCGGCGCACACGGCGCGGTCCACCTTCACCCTGCAGAAGAGATCGGGCGCGCAGTCGGCTGCCGCGCACGACGCCACGCACGTCGGTGTTCCGGAGAGCACCGCGCACCTCTGCCCCGAGAGACAGCCGAATCCCTCACACGTCGCCGGCATCACGCACGTCGGCTTGCCGTTGACGGTCCTACACTCGAGACCCTCCGCGCAGCCGCCGTCGTCGCCGCACGGCGCTCCCATGAGCGACACGCAGCGCGCGAGGTTATCTCGCAACACGCACTTCTGGTCGTGGCGGCAGCGCGTGTTGGCGCACGTCGTGGCCGTGATGCATTTCGCCGCGCCGAAGTACTCGCGGCAGACGCGGCCCTGGCCGCAGCGCAGCTCTTCACACGTCGGCGTGTCGACGCAGACATGCTCCTTGCCGACGACGCGACACTCCTGGCGGGGCGGGCAGCGCTGGTCGTAGCAGGCCGGCGCCGTCAGGCAGGTGGGCGTGCCGCCAACGCTGATGCAGCGCTCGTTGGGACCACAGTTGAGGTCGGCGCACTGCGGGGCGACCACGCAGCGCGGGAAACGACCGATCAGCTGGCACACCTTGCCGGTGGCGCAGGAGACGCCGTCGCAGGAGCGGCGGATGGCGCAGCGCGGCAGACCGCGGCGCAGCTGACAGTGCTGGTCGTAGCGGCAGCGTAGGCTGGCACACGTGCGGCGGCGCGCACACCACGCCTTGCCGCCGGCCAGCACGCACTTCTGGTTGTCGGCGCACTGAATGGCGTCGCAAGAGGTGGCTGTGCCGGGCCGGGCCTGCGCCGGGGGCCTCGGGGAGGGCGGCGGCCGGCAGACGGGCACGCCGCCCATGATCAGACACCGCGTGCCAGACGTGCACGTGACGTCCTTACAGGTCAGCCGCTGGCAGATGGGTCGGCTATTCTGCAGCACGCAGCGCCGGTTGGCCGTGCACCGAGTACTGGCGCAGGTCCGTGCTCCCACCGACCTTCGAGCAGGGGAGGATTCAGGAGCAGGGGCTGGCCCGGGGACTGGCGATATTTCGTGAGCTCGGGATGACTCAGGAGCCGTAGCAGACTCGGGAGCCCGTAATGATTCGGGAGTTAGAACTATGATATCTGAGAATGATTCTGGAGCTAAGTTCAATTCAGGAGCCGGAACAGATTCACTAGATTTATCCGATTCAGGAACTGAGTCTGCTTGAAAAGTCGAGACAGACTCAGAAGAAGCCGTCTCGGATGAAGGAACTATTTCTGGAATCAGGGCGGGCTCATCAGCCAGAAACGTGCCGGAAGTCAAATCAGTAAATATGTCTAGGGCAGCTGGGACTGATTCGGGAGCGAAGTTTGGCCCAGTTGTGACCGATTGTGGAGCCTGATAATCGGAAGTCGGCACGGCTGAGCTCTCTTCATCTACCGGCTGGTCCGCAGTCGGCACGGCTGAGCTCTCTTCATCTGCCGGCTGGTCCGCTGCACCGAATGAGTCTGAGAAGGCGGAGAACACGGAACCAACCTCCGCGTCGTCCAACACAACCTTCTCCAACTCTCCAAGCGTCGGAGCCGTCAGAGAACTCTCTTCGTCAGACTGAGCTGCCTGAGCGTCAGTCCCGATCGTAGGGATCGGAGCCGTCAAGATGATCTGCAGAAGAGTCTCGACAAATTGGTCCTTCTCCGGCTCCGCTGCTGTCTTCCCCGTGGGTCCCCGTGCTGTCTTCCCCGTGGGTCCCCGTGCTGTCTTCCCCGTGGGTCCCCGTGGTGTCTTCCCCGTGGGTCCCCGTGGTGTCTTCCCCGTGGGTCCCCGTGGTGTCTTCCCCGTGGGTCCCCGTGCTGTCTTCCCCGTGGGTCCCCGTGCTGTTTTCCCCGTGTCTTCCCCGTGTCTTCCCCGTGGGAATGGGTCGGCGACCCCAGCCGCTTCTCCGCCGCTCTGTTCCACTTCTTCGCCGCTCTTTGCCGCTTCTTCGCAGCTCTTCATCTCCTCCGTGCCGCTCTTCGCCGCCTCTGCACTGCTCTTCGTCTCCGATCTGCACTCATAGAGCGTCTCGCAGGGCGGCAGGTACCCCTTCAGGGAGTGTTCACAAACCTGCCTCTCGGCACAGCGCTCTCCAGCGGGGCAGCGCAGCTCGTCACAGGAGAGGGTCTTGTGACAGTCGGCGCGCTGCAGAGGAGGGCGGTACTCGGCGGCGGCCGGAGCCGGGTCAGACTCCAGACGGCAGTGGTGACCCGGCTGGCAGCAGTGACCCACGCAGGTCACGGTCGACACGCACTCGGCCCGGTCCCAGCATGGAGGCAGGTAACTGCTCTGCTGACTGGTGGCGTCGTCGCAAATGTGGCGCAGGCGGCACTCCTGGCCCGGGTCGCAGTTTACGCCGGTACAGCCTGAGGGGAGACACGTAGGTCAGAGGTGTCTGAGACGAAACTCCACATCTGGCCTGAGACGGGACATACAGGTCAGGCTGGGACGTGGCGACTGTCAAAATGAGTGGCAAGATGCAGTATAAAATAACGGAAGCAATTAAAATCAGGTTGTGAAAAACAACGCACAGCCACAACTCATTTTGACCGACAATACCAGATAGAGGAAATTATTTTAGCGAAAACCTCCAATGGCCACCGATCCGATTATTTCCACAAACATATATATTTTTGTTATTGTTAAGCCTGGTGAGATGATCAATTAAAATATTAATATATGCATTATAATATATTATATATTCGACCATAGTCTTTCATATCTGCTGAACAGTGGCCTATGCCGATAATTATTATATGAACTGGTATCGAACGGTGCCGGTGACCACTTTGAGGCACCCACGTCACGATATGATCAGCTGATGAACTTGACGACATAAATTCGTGACGGTTCCGCTGTGATATGATCGGATATTGGAGCAGTATCCGGCTATGCCCGTACCAGCAGTATTCCGTCTAATCACTGTGTGACCGCAGTAAGTACGTTCTTTATTAGTAACGGTAATATCTTAGGAATAGTCAATCCCGTTACAGGACGTATGTGATATGCTGTCTGGGTTACGCCAAGCGGGTGAACCTTAACCCTCGCCCGTGCAGCGTCCGATCAGTGGGTGACCGTGCAGGGGGGGGGGGGGGTACAACCCCCCCTTGCGTTTTGACCCTAATTGAGCTAGAGCTTTAATTAAAGAACGAGCGTGTTGCTTGTCACGAGAGGTAGCCATGGACACCCGATTTAAAGTCCTAAGTCATTAAGTGATCTCTGAGGTCATGTCAATGACCCAAAAGTCAACTAAATTGTAAATGCGTATAAATTGAATTTATCGAGCTAGAATCGCGAATGAGCATATAATTATGCTAAATGGGTGCCAAATTTGAAATCAGCGTCACAAAATGTCCTAGAAACTGCCAACTTCCAAAAAGTTCATTTCAGGTCAGTAACCTCGGTTGACCTGTGGGGATGCATGACCCCAGTGGAACATATAATTATGTAAAATGGATCCCATATTTGAAATCAGCGTCACAAAATGTCCTAGAAACTGCCAGAAGCCAAAAAAGTAATATGAGGTCATGGGAGGTCAGTGACCTCGGTTGACCTCTGAAAAGGTCAATCGAGGTCACAATCTCAATGGAAACCACAACTGTCACCTGAAAACACCCTTGCATATGCTCCTGAACAACAAACACTCGGAAACTGCACAAGTTATAAGGATCAATAATACGGGACGCCAGTTGCGCCTGACATGACCTTGAAAAACAAGTCATAGGTCACGGGTCATGTAACCTATAAGTTAAAAATTTCAGAATATGTGTCAAATTGTTCAAAAGTAGGGTACTGAAAGTTGCATCGCAATCGGTTGATATTTACGCGAGTTATTCCCGAAAAAAACGAGGGGTGGCATCCCCCCCCCCCACTGCAGACGTGTAAATAAAAAACAATTGTGCTTTGCGATCGATTATATCGGTAGGAAAGCAACGCACTGATAGCACTATTGTGTAAGCTATTGTAGTCTCCATGCCTCGGCACTACTGTCGTGTGAGCTACTGCAGTCGCCAGACCGTGGTGCTACTGTTGTGTGAGCGACTGCAGTCTCCAATACGTAGTGCTACTGTTGTGTGAGCTACTGCAGGCTCCAACACGTGGTGCTACTGTTGTGTGAGCGACTGCAGTCTCCAACACGTGGTGCTACTGTTGTGTGAGCTACTGCAGGCTCCAACACGTGGTGCTACTGTTGTGTGAGCTACTGCAGGCTCCAACACGTGGTGCTACTGTTGTGTGAGCGACTGCAGTCTCCAATACGTGGTGCTGCTGTTGTGTGAGCTACTGCAGGCTCCAACACGTGGTGCTACTGTTGTGTGAGCTACTGCAGTCTCCAGCCGTGGTACTACTGTCGTGCGAGCTATTGCAGTACTGCAGTCTCCCTAGGGTTTGGTGTTAGTGTTGTGTACGCTACTGCAGGTGCTACTGTTATGCGCGCTGCTGCAGTCTCCAGCCGGTGGTGCTACTGTTGTGTGCGCCACTGCAGTCTCCGGTTCTTGGTGTTACTGCTGTGTGCGCTACTGCAGTCTCCAGCCGGTGGTGATACTGTTATGCGCGCTGCTGCAATCTCCAGTACTTGGTGTTAGTGTTGTGTGCGCTACTACAGGTGTGCGCTACTGCAGCCTCCAGTCTGTGGTGTTTATTTGTATTGTTTACAATTCTTGCCCGCTGGCAATGCTCTTCAGCTTCTACTGCGCAGAATCAATGAAATGATCGAGTTGATCAAACCAAACCAAGTTTCCATGTGAAATTAATAGTTATTAACTTCGAAAATGCGGACTCAAGAAATGAAGGCTCCCGTATGGCATAACGAAGGCTCATGGCAACAAATGCCTTCCTTGCATGCAAACTCAATAACATGCGACTTAAAAGTAATTGATTAACAAAAGATAGGTACCAGTCTCCGGCATTTTCTGCAGGAATCTGTTGCAACAGATTCCTGCAGAAAATGCCGGAGACTGGTACCTATCTTTTGTTAATCAATTACTTTTAAGTCGCATGTTATTGAGTTTGCATGCAAGGAAGGCATTTATTGATTCCCATGCGACTTAAAAGTAATTGATTAACAAAAGATAGGTACCAGTCTCCGGCATTTTCTGCAGGAATCTGTTGCAACAGATTCCTGCAGAAAATGCCGGAGACTGGTACCTATCTTTTGTTAATCAATTACCTTTAAGTCGCATGTTATTGAGTTTGCATGCAAGGAAGGCATTTATTGATTCCCATGGGTGGGGCAGCAGTGCTTGCTAGTCGGCCGAGTAGTTTGAAACTCACAAGATTCAGTTAGGTTATAAGTACATATAATTCGTATATTTCGGGTTTTTATATCTGTGACCTCAGGTCGGGTCAATTTCGTGACCTCCCATTATAAGTCGATGAGAAAATATACAAATATAAAACAAAATATATCAATAAAATTTAGAGGCCCAGAGAGGCACATTTTAAGTGTTCTTTGCATTGGGAACGAATCACTGGCGGATCCAGCCGTCGGTTTTGGGTAAGGTCAAATCGGTGGGAGGCACTGGCGGATCCAACCTCTCTCCGGGGGGGGGGGAGCATCTTTTTGTGGCAAAAAGGTATCGACATGTTTTTTTCTCCGCGGATTTGGGCCGGTCACCTTAGTTTGGTATTCGAGCTTAAGAAATTCACTTTTCAAATTCACAACAATTTTGTGGATTTTTTTTTCCGAAAAAAGTTGTATTTTATTTTTGGGTTCAAAAGCTCCAAATTTAGAAAATCCGAGATAGATGTTTTCAAGAGAATGTCTTTTCCTTTCTTTTGACGTTTTTTTTGCAATTTGCTTCAAAACTATGTTCTACGATTTGTCAAACATTTATCGTTTTTCCGCCAAAAATGGCATGGCATGACGTCATTAAAACGTCATTATCTCCCAAAACACTACATCAATTTCATTGAAAGTTGGTAAGAAGACTTATACTTGATCCAGGATGAGGTACTGAAAGTTTCACATTGATATCTATCATAGTTTTTAGGTTATTGAGAAAATCCGGGAGGGTGCAGATACTTCTGATAAGGTTTAAGCAAGAAGTACCTGCAGGGTTTTTCATAATGAATGTTACTTTTAAATCAGCCGTAGGAAGACCAACAATATTATAAAGCTCGTGGATTTTTAGGTTATATTGTTGCAAAAATGTTAGGGTTTTATCCGTACAAAAATTACCCCGAAACAATTAGTTTGATGAATATTATAGCCAACAATGGCAGAATTATCAGAAAGCCACTTGCAGAATAATCGTCTTGCCTGCAGTGGGCCGCGTTCAGCGGCACGGTAACATGAGGCTTATACAGCTTCCAGCTCAGCTTTATCCGCATAATCCGCCACACCGCTGTCGTGGATGTGCCCAACGACTTGGAAATCTTGGGGACAGAGATGCTTTTCTTGGCTGCTTGATATGGCTTCACCATCTGTCGAATTGTCTCCACTAGCTCAGCTGATGTTGCAGTTCGACCTCGATGGAGCCTGTTGACTGAAACCTTTCGATCAGTCTCTTGAAAGCCATCCTTGATGGTATGCCATTTATTTTCTGGAAGTGACTGCCAAACTTTCGGCGCACTTTAGCTACGCTTTTCAGCGCACCATACTGAGAGACTGCCTAAACTGCCTATTCGTTTGAAAACGGCGTCTTGCACCTTTGCTTAGGCCTCGTCATTGTTGGCCTATAACATTCATCAGACTAATTGTTTCGGGGTAATTTTTGCACAGATAAAAACCCTAACATTTTTGCAACAATATACCTTAAAAATCCGCGAGCTTTATAATATTTGTGTTCTTCCTACGGCTGATATAAAAGTAACATTAATTATGAAAAACCCTGATCTCAACCTAGGTACGCCCCTGCCCTCCCCCCGCAGTTGCTATGGTACACACTAAGGTCCGGTTTCTTTCTCCTCTAACGTATGTTTGACGGAAAATTAAGGAACGCCGATATATGCATTCAAACCGCATTACTGAGAGCTTCAAATTGATATATTGACGCATTGGCTCACCTTATCCATTGGCTGCTTTTAACCCTATTCCCTGCGAGAGGCAGATTCTGCCCCCCCCCCCCAGGTGGTTTTTCCCTTGCCACTTCTAAACCGGTAGGCCTAGCATCCTGAAACTGTGTAATGTTTCCCAAAATTGAACGGCGCATGTTGTGTCAAAATTGTGAGAGAGAAAAAATCGGTCCAGCAGAGGCGGTGCCAGGCTCCTGTTTTGGGAGGGTGTTACGAATGCGGTTTTACGGCGCATACTTCCTTCGTGGTTTGCAGTGCAATAAATGCGTCAGAAACAATTTCAATGCAATATGCATCATAAATACTGGGATTGTACATATTTTTTATTGGCAGAGGCGCACTCAGGTACAAAGAAAAATGGGAGGCGATACCCTCCCTCAAATTAGGTCCAACTTCAAATTAGTAAGATGATCAAAATCGTTACTTGCATGATGCCCCCAAGTTGTTTTCCTCGATCCGCCTATGCGCAATATATTACATTTAACAAATTACAGCAAATCATGCCCACATGTGATGTTCATGTCTTCCCAAACAATCACGAACAGCACATATTTTGTATCAGAAAATCACCCTAATTTACATCCCCTGAATACGCCTATTATTTTTATTTTGGTTTTTGTCTTTTGATATATTGAAGACCAGTACATTTGAAGCTACAAAAAGTTTGGGGCATGCAAATCGGTCAAACCACATGGCCGCAATGACCTTTCAAAAAGACCCAAAATGTTCGTATTCTTTGCCCCCTGGCCCCTTATTTTCTAACAAAAAATAAATTTCGGGGTCCAAAAAGATATTGTCATGACGAATCGAATGGCGTTTTTTCCATCGAAATCGACCAAGCGGTTCTCGAGATATCGGAGGGGGGGGGGGGGCAGAATCTGCCCCCCCCCCCCCCTCGCAGGTTAATGTAATTTTGGCCGCCCGCAAGGAATAGGGTTAAGTAAAAATCCGTTTTTACCACCGCAAAGCGCTAAAAACGGATTTTTACTTAAAAACAGCCAATGAATAAGGTGACCCAATGCGTCAATATATCAATTTGAAGCTCTCAGTAATGCGGTTTGAATGCATATATGGTCGTTTGTTAACCCGGCATTGACTGGGGTCTCAGCAGAACGCCATGGGCTGGAGGGGGGGGGGGGCGTTAAACGCCTCTGGTTATCTTCCGAACCAATGATCGCAGCGAGATGTGCTAGATGGCAATCGAAAGCTCTCAATGAGACGAATCTAAAGCATGCTTAAAAATGTAAAAATGTCAGATCAAATGGCAGGTCACGGTCAGGTCGAAGATCAAAATCGGCGTATTTGAGTTTATGGGCCATACTTTCCGTCCAAAGCCTTCGATTGCGACCAGTTTCACCCAAAGTGCTGCCAAAGGTATGATACACATGCCGCATGAGCTAAAGTGAGATTGTTGGCTAAGGTTAAGATCAAGGTCAGGTCACAAAAGGTCGCTATGCTCAAAATATCTACGAAAGTCATGCAACACATGTTTTACGAGTTATTTTCCACGTATAATTCGATAGTGATGTACATTTGACCACCTGACTTCATTTACGTGAAGTAAATGTCAATTTCAGGTCAAGTTCTGGTCACCGAAGGTCAACATTTTAATTGATAAATTTAAACAAAAAAGGCATGTTGCTAGACCAATTTTGTCTCAGAAATACAGTGATTACAAAATACATTTATTTGTCTATATCTGGTCCAAAACAAAGTAAAAAAAAATTGTGATATTATTCTGAAATTTGGTATGGTAGGTTCCCATATGTGGTTCTTTGATATATATTCCGGCTTTTTAAATATCTTTGACAAATTTGAGTTGGTGGGCATTTTCTCCAAAACAAAACTGTTTGATTTTTTTTGGGGTCAAAAACCAAAATTGTCGAAATTTCGAGATAGCCATGTTGTAGCCCTTGCTATTTGACATCTTTTGACGTTTTTGGATTGTATTTTTTCCAAATATGGCATTTTTATGGTCTGTTACATTTTAGCTGATTTTAGTGTAAAACTCGTCACAAAATTCGATATAACTCGAGGAAAAAAAATCGACGAAATTACTTTATTTTTTTTCACAGAAGACGTAAACATGATTTAGAAGAAGGTACCCGAAGTTTCACGTTGATAGCTGATAGCACGATAATTGATAGATATTTTTTTGAGCTATTACGAAAATTAATCGGGAGGGCGTTAAACGCCCCCCCCCCCCCCCATTCAATGGCGGGTTAATGCGCCGTCAAACATACGCTAGAGGAGAAGATAAGCCGCACCTTAGCTGGTACCATAGCAACTTCGGGTCCCTGTACCTACCTATAGTTTGTTTTATTTTGATTACACAATTGCTATTGGGAGAGAGAGTGGGAATCACACGTGATTTTTGTACATACCGCTGTCACGCGTCCCGAAAAGTTATTTCCACAAAAGCAACGCGTCATTTTTGACAATCATTTGCGCCAAAATAGAGAGTAGATTGGATTCCAAATTGATACCATATGAAGTGTTCTTCCTACATGTACAACACAAAACGTTTGTTCGAGCTTCAGCTCCGACTGGCAGCTTGCTGGCCGCTATTTTCTCGTCTAGTTGAGCTTTTTTAAGCCCTGATTTGATGGTAAGAGCCGTGCTTTCCAAAATTTCACAGTTTTTCACTGTGGATAGCTGGATTTTGACTGCTGCAAAGTCAATTTCTACGATACATTTTTAACGTTTTTGTGTGTGTGTGTGGGGGGGGGGGGGACAAAATACATGTTGCCCCCTTTCCAGGCTTTGGGGTGGGGGCATGGCCTGGTTGCCCCCCCCCCTGGATCCGCCAGTGGAACGAATACTTAAGAACCGCGCGCTCGGTTCCTGACCCAATTAGGGCGTTTTACTGGTTATGTCACAAATGAGATTACGAATAGATAACTAAACGCTGGATCGATATAATTTAACAACCAATAGCCAACAGACACCATGATGTCCACAAATCAGTTCATCAAACAGCGGATCATGTACACATAAGTCAACGTCATTGTGTGCAATGTTACACAATTGAAGACAAGATGCCCGGTTTATGACTCCGTCACCGTTGACGCTTGGATAGTCGCACACCGTGCGACTGACCGCACAACGATGCCAAGGCGCTAGGCTCACAGTGTATTCAGCGGATGCTGATGTTGTAATGACTTGTGACCGCCACCGGTATAATAACTGCGCTAAAACGGCACGGCTTGTACATGCTTAAAATTCCAGTAAAATAACACCCGTTAGCTGTATCATCTGGCTAAGATCGTAGTGCTGTTAAAATGTGCACGTGGTACAGGAGGTATGCACAGCACGAAACGTTAATCACGGTGCGATATCTGCTGTCGCCCCCCCCCCCCATCTGCTGTCGCCCCCCCCCCCAACTGAAGGAACTGTAATGCAGGGGCAATGCATGCAACGGCAGGTGTTCAACATCTCGAGAACGAAGTGTTCGCCAAAAGCAACGAGGGACTTATAAATATACCATACGAGTTTCTATTTTTTTGTATGAATATACATATAAGTACTCTGTACTTTACGAGATATAACATACCTATATAACTGACATTCAGAGGTCAGCAAATCAGAATGCAAAATAGGGTAGGCTGAAACTGACATCGGTTTTCTTTTACCCCATGCTCGTATCTGTTCCACGTCCAGGGCCGTGCCCAGTTAGCTCACCTTTGGGTACGGAGTCCTGTGTCCGAGCGGGCCAGGCCGCCAGCAGCGGCAGACACATCCACAATAGTCCTCTCATGATGCCGGATTGAGCGACACTGTGTCCCCGTGGTCTGAGCGGCCCCAATTTATAACGGCGCCGCCAGCCCGCCTGTCCCCCGCGCCAGATCGGGGGCTCATGGCGCCACGCCACACGCGGCGACTAAGCTGCAGCGCGCCATCCAAAGCCGCGGGATCAGGCCGGCCGTAAGTCACGCGGCGACAGGAGACAAAACAGCGCCGTAAGGTCACGTGACACTGCCGATGCGCTCGTGCATTGTGCAACTTTATGGGGTGGACGGTGCACCAAATCTAGAACACTAGACATCCCATGCGGTTGTTTGACAGGACTAACTTGACATGTTCAGGAGTATTTCATGTTTGCGTCTAGTTACTTCACAAGTGGAAGTGTGGGAACTTGCGCAATAAAGCTCAATATTTAAAAAAATAGCCGATACACACAAACACACACACACACACACACACACACACACACACACACACACACACACACACACACACACACACACACACACACACACACACACACACACACACACACACACACACACACACACACACACACACACACACACACACACACACACACACACACACACACACACACACACACACACACACACACACACACACACACACACACACACACACACACACACACACACACACACACACACACACACACACACACAGACACAGACACAGACACAGACACAGACACAGACGCAGACGCAGACGCAGACGCAGACGCAGACGCAGACGCAGACGCAGACGCAGACGCAGACGCAGACGCAGACGCAGACGCAGCCACAGCCACAGCCACAGCCACAGCCACAGCCACAGCCACAGCCACAGCCACAGCCACAGCCACAGCCACAGCCACAGCCACAGCCACAGCCACAGCCACAGCCACAGCCACAGCCACAGCCACAGCCACAGCCACAGCCACAGCCACAGCCACAGCCACAGCCACAGCCACAGCCACAGCCACAGCCACAGCCACAGCCACAGCCACAGCCACAGCCACAGCCACAGCCACAGCCACAGCCACAGCCACAGCCACAGCCACAGCCACAGCCACAGCCACAGCCACAGCCACAGCCACAGCCACAGCCACAGCCACAGCCACAGCCACAGCCACAGCCACAGCCACAGCCACAGCCACAGCCACAGCCACAGCCACAGCCACAGCCACAGCCACAGCCACAGCCACAGCCACAGCCACAGCCACAGCCACAGCCACAGCCACAGCCACAGCCACAGCCACAGCCACAGCCACAGCCACAGCACAGCCACGGCCACGGCCACGGCCACGGCCACGGCCACGGCCACGGCCACGGCCACGGCCACGGCCACGGCCACGGCCACGGCCACAGGCCACAGCCACAGCCACAGCCACAGCCACAGCCACAGCCACAGCCACAGCCACAGCCACAGCCACAGCCACAGCCACAGCCACAGCCACAGCCACAGCCACAGCCACAGCCACAGCCACAGCCACAGCCACAGCCACAGCCACAGCCACAGCCACAGCCACAGCCACAGCCACAGCCACAGCCACAGCCACAGCACAGCCACAGCCACAGCCACAGCCACAGCCACAGCCACAGCCACAGCCACAGCCACAGCCACAGCCACAGCCACAGCCACAGCCACAGCCACATCCACAGCCACAGCCACAGCCACAGTCACAGCCACAGCCACAGCCACAGCCACAGCCACAGTCACAGTCACAGTCACAGCCACAGCCACAGCCACAGCCACAGCCACAGCCACAGCCACAGCCACAGCCACAGCCACAGCCACAGCCACAGCCAGACACAGACACAGACACAGACACAGACACAGACACAGACACAGACACAGAT